>RXON01005135.1:0-30523 GCA_009667805.1 Leptobrachium leishanense
TCTCACACATATCAGTTTATGGATGCTTTTTATCTCACACATATCAGTTTATGAGCTGCTTTTTATCTCACACATATTGTAACCGAGTCAATCAGGTTCACTTCATTAACGGCGCCGGACAGACACAGCAAGGATTGTCCAAACACTAGTCTCTTCAGGAAAGGCAAGAGTTTATTGTGTCGTCACACAAGTGCTCACACAGGATTGAATCGCTTAGAGTGAGCCCCGATTACACCGAGACATGAGGTTTTATGCCCCAAATACATAATTAGGTACATCCCCATTAGCCCACCTCCCTATGACACTCTATTCCACCCCACGTGGGTTAATACTCCCATCATTAATTCGAACACAAAGAACATTCCACATATAACTATAAATTGATACACTTCTCGTTAGTTTGACAGTCTGTGATTTGTTTGTGCTGTCTTTCTCCGGGAGTGCCTCCCTCCCTATCGGCTATGTTTATTCAGATGGCCTGGGGCCCGGTCTTCTATACTCCTTCGTCTTTCGCGGGCCCCACCGACCTTGGAGTCGCTTTTCTCCTCCGTGCCAGGAACAGACAGAGATCTTTCATAAAACTTTAATTGCTTTTCTGCTAATCTAAACGCATTCCTAAGTTTCTACGTATACCTCATTCTAGTCTCAGCTACAAACCTGTCTATTTATATACAAGTGAACCAATATTCTGAACAAGATGGCCGCCTGTACAACAATGGCGGCGTCTTTCAGAGCCTATTTCCACTTCAATATCAGTTTATGAGCTGCTTTTTATCTCACACATAGCAGTTTATGAGCTGCTTTTTATCTCACACATATCAGTTTATGAGATGCTTTTTATCTCACACATATCAGTTTATAAGATGCTTTTTATCTCACACATATCAGTTTATAAGATGCTTTTTATCTCACACATATCAGTTTATAAGATGCTTTTTATCTCACACATATCAGTTTATGAGATGCTTTTTATCTCACACATATCAGCTTATGAGATGCTTTTTATCTCACACATATCAGTTTATGAGATGCTTTTTATCTCACACATATCAGTTTATGGGATGCTTTTTATCTCACACATATCAGTTTATGAGATGCTTTTTATCTCACACATATCAGCTTATGAGATGCTTTTTATCTCACACATATCAGTTTATGAGATGCTTTTTATCTCACACATATCAGTTTATGGGATGTTTTTTATCTCACACATATCAGCTTATGGGATGCTTTTTATCTCACACATATCAGCTTATGAGATGCTTTTTATCTCACACATATCAGCTTATGAGATGCTTTTTATCTCACACATATCAGTTTATGAGATGTTTTTTATCTCACACATATCAGCTTATGAGATGCTTTTTATCTCACACATATCAGTTTATGAGATGCTTTTTATCTCACACATATCAGCTTATGAGATGCTTTTTATCTCACACATATCAGTTTATGAGATGCTTTTTATCTCACACATATCAGCTTATGAGATGCTTTTTATCTCACACATATCAGTTTATGAGATGCTTTTTATCTCACACATATCAGTTATGAGATGCTTTTTATCACACATATCAGTTTATGGATGTTTTTTATCTCACACATATCAGTTTATGGTTATGCTTATCTCTCACATATCAGTTTATGAGATGCTTTTTTATTCACACATATCAGTTTAGGAGATGTTTTTTATCTCACACATATCAGTTTATGGTATGCTTATCTCTCACATATCAGTTATGATGATGCTTTTTATCTCACACATATCAGTTTATGAGATGCTTTTTATCTCACACATATCAGTTTATGAGATGCTTTTTATCTCACACATATCAGTTTATGGGATGCTTTTATCTCACACATATCAGTTTATGAGATGCTTTTTATCTCACACATATCAGTTTATGAGATGCTTTTTATCTCACACATATCAGTTTATGAGATGCTTTTTATCTCACACATATCAGTTTATGAGATGCTTTTTATCTCACACATATCAGTTTATGAGATGCTTTTTGTGTTCCACATATCAGGAAATGAGCTGCTTTTTGTTGATCAGTCCATTTGCTGTATCTAGGCCTGTAAACACAAGTTTTATCAGCTCCTTTTATTTTGATAAATTTTCTGATATGTTCCCTGATTTTAAATCCAGGGAAGGAATGCTCTTTGTGTTTCTGTTTGCTCCTGTCTCTCTGACCCCTGGGACCATGTGATGAATCCACTGAAGTATTTGCAGAATAACAAGGAGTTTGATAAGAAAAGATTTTACTCAGCAGCATCATCTTACAATGGCTGCCACTCCCCGCTCCGGATCACATGACTGTTAACTGTTTCCTAACATGCAGAATGAACTAGACATAATTATGATCTATTTAATATATAATATGAAGCATACACATCATTACAGGGAGCATTCTGCTGCTCGAGGTTTCATTTTGCAGGACTTGCTGTACGAGACTTTGGTGCCGGCCCATGAACAGTCTCCTGAGGACGCTGAGGAGCCCCACCAGTGGCAGAGGGAACGGCACTCTAAGCCCCCAGTTCGGTTAAGCCCGAGGCCTCGGGGTTCAGAGGCGTGATGGTGAAGCTGAGGTGCAGGACTCTGTTTCCCGGGTCATCTGAGGTGTTTATCGTCTTGGATGCGCCGCCTCGTGAGCTGCGTTCTGGATTGTGGCAGAGGGTGAACATGGTGCGTGCTGCTGCTGCAGGTTTTTTCCCCTCTGGTTTTAGGTGCAGTGGTTGGTAGGGAGCAACAAGCGGATGGTGCTGGCCATGCTGGGGAGGACCGCTGACATACCGTAATTGGCTGTGGACAGATCGGCGCCCCTTACCTAGCACTTCGGTTGGTGGCTTTATGGGTCGGAATGGTCATTTACAGCACTCTCTTCCGAGGCGTGGCTTGGATTCTGGATCTGGAGGTTTGCGGTGGATGCCTAATATCAGTGGAGGTGCTGTTTCTGGGCGACCATCACTGGATCCACCTTTGACTGCTGTCCCAAGGGCTGCTGGAGGATCATCCATGCTGGCGGCTGGTGAGTCGGGTTTTGAGGGCGCGGTGTTGGATCGCTGGGCCTTTCGGGCACTGATGCGTCTGCTGGCTAGCTGGGGGTCACGACGGGGTTAATAGAGACCCTGGTTGCGGCTATTAG
Source organism: Leptobrachium leishanense (assembly GCA_009667805.1). Taxonomy (NCBI): domain Eukaryota; kingdom Metazoa; phylum Chordata; class Amphibia; order Anura; family Megophryidae; genus Leptobrachium; species Leptobrachium leishanense. The sequence continues at coordinate 3,150 of RXON01005135.1, forward strand.
GGCACTGGCAGGATGGGTCGGTTGCTGCGTCACGTGCGCAAGCGTCGCTGGGCATGCTGTTGCTGGGGCGCGGCGTCTGTGTATTTGCGCCTGGTTCCGCTGTGATGGGAGCCCCTGAGTCTGCTCTTTCACATGTTTGGGGCCTGCTCTCTGCTCTGTGCAGGATCCGGCTGTGCTCGGTGGAGCGGCGCTTGCAGCTGGGGTTTTTTCCCGTTGGACGCAGTGGTTGGACCTTCGGTACCTGCTGCGGTAAATGTTCCCTGCGCCACTCGCTAGTGGTATTCCTGTGCCTGGTGCAGTTGGTCCTGCGGTAGGCTCTTATGGGGCTTGTGATTTATGTCCAATGGGCCTACAGGTCTTAATGACATTAAGGAGAACATTTGAAGGGTTAATATGTTGATTTGTTTTGTTACGACCAACAGTTTGGGCAGAAGATGGCGGTGCGTCCTGGGTTCCACTTGTTTTGCAGGACGCCAATCTGTGGCTATTACTCATGATGCCAAACTGCCCAGTGGTGTCACCCTTTCCTGCATCCACAGTGCCCGGAGCCACTGAAGTGCCCGCGGGTGCAGAGAGGGTGATGCTGGCTCTTTAATGAGTCCCATTGCCGTTGGTCCTCATATTGCAGGTTCAAGCATGAATGTTCTTCCTGTGGGGGTCCCAATCGGCATTTCGATGTTTCAGAAAGGGCCATGGCTCGGCCTTTAGGGCTTTGGGTCAGACCGCCTGATAGAAGGGATCACCCCGGTGATCGTGCGGGCCATGGCTCCTTGGCTAGACCGGTACCCCAATAGGCGATGCGCTGCGTTGTTATTGTGGGTTTTCGTGAGGGTTTTGTTATTCCACATGTGCCTTCTGACTTTTCTCGATTTGGTGGCTGGACCTGGTTGTTATTGGCAAAAGCGGACATGGAGTCGGCATTTCGGTTGTTACCGATTCGACCGGATTGCTATCGCTTGCTGGGGTGTTCCTTTCGTGGAGGTTTTTATTACGGCCGTTGTCTTCCGATGGGCTGCTTGATCTTTTGCTACTATTTTGAGTTGTTCTCTTCCTGTTTGCACTGGGTGGTGTGTTGGCGCGCTGGAGGAGTTCGGTGGTCCATTATAGGATGATTTCTATTCGTGGGGCTGGCGGATTCCGGCGATTGCGTTGCGGTGCTGCAGTTTTTCGGAGGTTGCCGGGAATTCGGTGTGCCTTTGGCCGATGATACGACGGGGGGCCCAGTTTAATCGCTTGCCTTTTTTGGGCATTGAGATCTATACTGTCCGTGTTTCCGTTTGTCTGTAGAGAAATTCAGACCTTGTGCGTTTGGTGGGGAGGGCGCGCGGGAGTTGCGAAGTTGCGGCTTTCTGATATTACTCTTTACCACCGGGGTACGCGCACCTCGCCACTTTGTTCGCGTCACCAGTTCCTTGAAGGCAGACCTTGTGGTGTGTCAATCCTTCTTGCTGCATTATGATGGGCTGACGTATTGGCAAGAGGCGGACGTGAACAATCAGTCCCCTCGATTTTTTGTTGATCGCGTCTGGGGCTCCTGGCTTTGTGTGCTTTCAGGGTGCTTGGGTGCCGAAGCGTGGCACCCGCGCTGGGTGGCGTCTGCGTTGGTGAGGAATCTCAAGTCGGAATTTTTTCCTTTTGCTTGTGGCCCTGGAGCTGTGGGGGGAGCGTCTGGCTAATAGGCGGGTGGTGTTCTGGACGGACAACCTGGGCGTGGGTGCAGGTGGTAACGTCGTTGTCCAGTTCCCCTCCCGTCTTGGCTCTTTTGCGACATCTGGTACTGCGCTGTCTAGAGCGAATGTATGGTTGCGGGCTCGACATGTGCCGGGTGTTCGGAACGTGATTGCTGACGCTCTCTCCCGGTTCCAGTGGGACCGTTTTTGCAGGTGGCTCTGGGATAGCGAGGGCTGCGACACCCTTCCTCTGTGGCTCTGGACCCTGCTTCGCCGGGCTGAGAATGTTGCTGGAGGACTCTTTGTCGGGTGCATCGTGGACTGCCTACTCTCAGGTTCTGGCGGAGGTGGGGTTGGTGGCACGGGAGAACGGGGTGGTTTACCGCCGGCGGACCGGAGGTGGGCCACCTTGATTTATTTTAATTCCCCTCCGGGAGAGAGGGGCTCTGGTTCAGCGAGCGCCAAGTTCTGACTGCCCTGTCTTTTTTGTGCAGGCGCTGGGTGGGAAGTGGGTCGGGATTTCCTGCCTCGCAGAATTGTTTGGGTTGGAGACGGATGACGCTGCATGATGTTCGGCGCCCGGTTCTGGCTCTATGTTTTTGGATTTGATGGAGGGTTCTGAGTGGGTCTGTCGCGATCTTTTTGAAGCGCGATTATTTCGGTGGCAATTTGCCTTTTGCTTTTTATGGTGCCTTTAGGTGGGGGAGTTGGTTGCTCCGAACTCCTGGACCCATTTGGCAATTGTGTTTTTTCCCATGTCTCGGTGGCTGCCGCACAAGTACGGTTTTTTAATTGCCAGGTCGAAACGGATCATTGGGTAGGGTGTACTGGTTACGTTGGGGCGTTTGGGGGACCTGGGTGTCCGTTGAGCCTCAACGCGGGAGTATTTAGCGGTGCGTCCGGAGTTGGCTGACTCCTTTTTGGTTCACCTTAATGGTGTTCCTCTGACCCGTATCAATTTCGGCTGTGTTTAAAACAATGCGTGCGAGTGTTGGGTTTCGACCCGGATTGTTTGCTTCTATTCGTTCGTCAAATTGGCGGGCGACGGTGGCTGCGAGCGCAGGTGCATCGACGGCATGATTCGGCGGTTGCCCGGTGGCGCTCGGATCGCTTTCGCTCGTATGTGTCCTAACTTTTTGTAATTGCAGGTACTTCCCCGCGGTTGGTCTGGATATTGGGTCATTCCTTCGTACATTGGGCGGCGTGCGGGCGGCTGACAACGCCCGCATGGCAGGAACCTTTGTTTTTCGAAGGAAGCGGTGGAGATTTGCTGGTTGGGTATCGGGTTTGCGTGGCTCGGTGTCGAGGGAATGTGAGATTTGGGGGGACGTCCCCAGGGAGATTATTTTAGTGGTTCATGCGGGGGGGAATGATTTGGGGATTGTTAGTTCAGTGGCCCTGATTCGGGCTATTGAAGCTGATCTGGCCCGCTGTTTTGCTAGATTTGGGGTTTGTCGCTGGTGTGTCCGATATTATTTTCGTCCTCGTGGGAGAGATGCGCCCCAAGGGCAATTGACAGGGCCAGGAGGAGGGTAAACAGGGAGGTTTCCAAGTTGTCAGGCATTTGGGGGGGGTTGCGATCCGGCACAGGGAATTGGAAGGCGACAACGAATGATTCGGGTGATGGTGTCCATTTGACGGACATTGGTCTGGATATCTTTTCTGCTTGGTTTGATGTCTGGAATGAGGAGGCGCTGTCTGCGGTGGGCGCAGGGCAGCCAGTAGGAGGCCATGGTGCCCCTGGCGTTGGCGTGGTTCCTGGACAGCGGTGCTTTAAATTGGCTAAGCCGCCTTCGGGTGTGGCATTAACGAGACGAGCCCCGCTTGATCTCGGTCAGGCGGGGTGACGAGCTCCTGGTTTTTGGATCGTGAACTGCCTATTACAGGAGTAATAGGGCGGATATCGGAGGAAAAGCACTGCTGGATTACATGGTGTAAATATTTAAATAAAGCTGTGGCCCATGCCTTTTCCAGTTAAGAAGTTGTTTGTCTTCTTTATAATTAAGGGTTATGGTCAGGAGGTCCCAGTTTTAAGCAGTTCATGTTTCATTGCTGTCCGGTCGAGTGACCCCGTGTTTTATAGAGCGTTTCATTACTGTCCGGTCGAGTGACCCGCGTGTTTTATAGAGCGTTTCATTGCTGTCCGGTCGAGTGACCCCGCGTGTTTTATAGAGTGTTTCATTACTGTCGGTCGAGTGACCCCGCGTGTTTTATAGAGCGTTTCATTGCTGTCTGGTCGAGTGACCCCGCGTGTTTTTATAGAGCGTTTTTCATTGCTGTCCGGTCGAGTGACCCCCGCGTTTTTATAGAGCGTTTCATTGCTGTCTCGGTCGAGTGACCCCGTGTGTTTTATAGAGCGTTTCATTGCGTCCGGTCGACCGAGTGCCCCGCGTGTTTTTATAGAGCGTTTCATTGCTGTCGGTCGAGTGACCCGCGTGTTTTTAAGAGCGTTTCATTTATGTCGGTCGAGTGACCCCGCAGTTTTATAGGCGTTTCATTGCTGTCAATGTAACATGGTGACACAAAAGTTGTTGTGCATTTTTTTGGACTCTGGTTGTGCAGAAATAAGAGAATAACGTGTAAGATCAGATTAACGTGTCCAGGTTTTACGGGATGAGCCTGTGTGAGTTCTTCGCGGAGCAGTTTCAGCCATTAATACAATACTTTGCTATATTTTAGTCTCACGTTAGTTTGGTTGTTGCCGCTTGTGGGCAGGAAGTGTCGTGGTGTAAATTTTCTAGTTATATGTAACGTGCGTTTGACTTTGTGACTTTATGTCTTCACTATATTTTAGAGAAACATTGCTTCTCCGTTTATGGTTTTGCAACGTCAAACCGGCTGGGTGGAGTAGAGGTAACATCACCGCTCTGCATGGAGAGAGCCTGTGGAGACATGGGTTCGATCCCAGCGAGCAACCTCTCCAGTAAGTGCCTTGGCAAACCCTAACGGTACATATACTCGCACCAGACATACTTGAAAATGAGAGAAATCTCAATGTATCCTTCCTGGTAAAATCCTTTCTGGGAAAAAAAAAAAAACCCGATGCCGGCTCGGGGCCGGCGCTTCTGGCAGGTAAGTTGTTTGTTTGGGCGCTCCCGGTGGAGGGTGCAAAATCCATCTGCACTTTTTAGGGTCACCAGATGGGCCACGTTTGTCTTGACACATATAATTTATTCAGGTTGACGGGCAGTGTATGATGAACGCCACCCCGCGGCACATGTGATCCTAATGCTGGAGGTAAATAGAGGAATCCCAGGTGACCGATCCTGGGTTGGAGCACAATTTTCTCCTGAAGTATATAAGTTATACATGTTGCAGGGCAGCACCTTCGCTGTGCTCTTACACTGTATTAAACATTAAAGCGCGTCCTGGAAAATAAGTCTGATGCGACAACTTTGCCGCTTATGGACCCTTGCGAGAAAAATTTCTGCAGACGGCAGCATGAACAGAGTTTACAGGTCGTCCACGTTCGTTCCAATTCAGCTTGTGCCACAGAAGACACTTTGTATCAGTAAACGGGTTAATCTCTGTTACGGGATACAAGGTGTATGGGGTACTTTGGCCTTTGTGACTATCTTTCTGTTCTGGTCATAGAACTCCAACGCAACAGAACAGTGCAGCATCTTTTGCGCGTTTTCCAGTGTCTCTGATATCACGGACGACACGACCATATTGGGTGAACCTTGTCGGTCCATTGTCATAGCAGACATATTTATGCCCTGTTAATAGACCAGAAATCCCTCCCCAGTTTTTTGGTATCTGGGGTTTAATTAGATTAGGGGCAGATAATTGAATTAACTCTGGAGTCCACAATGCATTGTGCAACATTCCAACAAAACAGAACAATAGTAGATTGTGGGGATAAATAGGGGATTCCGATTTACAGTTACTGATAATGAGGCAATGTTTTCCAAACAAGACAGAAGACAACCATTCCAACTTTCACAGATCTAAAACCTATTTTAATATGGGGGTGGGGGGTGGAAAGGGCTGTAGTGTCACACACACTGTAAACACAGACAATGACTATATTAACAATAACAACATTCACACATAACACAGTCATGCTGTACCCTTACAGACACAGGGTGAGTTGGATAAAAGTGATGGCTGGGGAATAAAGTGATGTGTCAGCCCCCCTCCCCCCGTTTAACATCCAACCATAGTGCTAAATCCAGGTACCCCCAGTTGAAAGTGATTGTAGTCATAATCTTAAAATGGCAGCCATTAGCTTGTTTATGATATTGATTTGCTGCGAAGGGGTAAACGGATACTGTGATGGGGTACACTGATGCTGTGATGGGGTGCACTGATGCTGTGATGGGGTGCACTGATGTCGTCCTGGTCTAAAATATCTTGTGATCATAATGTTTGTCATTTTTTAACACTGTATCCTTTGCTGCTGATAGTAAATCACTCTGAGTGTTGTGTGTATTGTGTTCGTTGTTCTCAATATCATCGTTATACACTTAACCCTTTATCACTGTGGTGTGCACGGAGGCAGGCGGGCGAAACCGACGCAGGGTGGCATAGCGCGCTCCACGGCTCTCTGGTAACTGTTACAGTCTTACTTTGTTCTCTGCGTTCGGTTGCCGTCATTGTTTGTGGTGAGCAGCTCCCGCAGCCAAAGATGTGGAACGGGCACAGGGAATGGAGTTTGGCCGTGGCTGAGTTTCCATAGAGCTGCGGGACATGTTACTTCGCCTCTTCTTGTTCAGGCCCACTTTCCAGGACGGTGTAGCTTGTCCAGCCTTGTTACGGCTCGAGGGCAGCCTATCCCAGTTCTGACCATTAGGCTGGGCGTCCACTGGATCCGTATTTGTGCGACAACGACATCGCACCAAGTCTTCTGTGTCGTCAGACCAATCCAACAACACTATTGTGAATGTACCGTTGTCCATTGCGTCAGACTTGCGACTTGCAGCGACTTTTGAAGTCTGCAGACTAGTGATCAGACCAAAAATGGTGTAAATATCGCACAGACAGACAGACCATCAGGGAAGGACATGGATGCAGAGAAGTTGATTAGGGAAGTAAAAAATGCTATTATATTCAATTTCTTTTACATTAAATGTATATTTTGTGTATGGGAGACGGGTGGGACTCGCCATGTTTGGGTGGGGTACAGGGTGAATGAATTTTAGGTCCTTTTTTAGCTGCGCAAAGGGATTCAAATCCGCACACCGAACTAGCTCATCCAGACCTGCGCCAGCTTCTCCCCGCATCACCTCTTCCCATGATACACTGCAGGATTTCTCACGCGCAGCCCCCACTCTCTGGAACGCTCTCCCTCGTATTATCAGACTCTGCTAGTTTCCCTTCCTTCAAACGCTCCCTTAATACTTTCCTATTTAGGGAAGCCGACCACCAAACTCACTGACGCAAGCAGTCCATCACTCTCACCTTGCAGCCCATCACTCTCACTTTGCAGCCCATCACTCTCACCTTGCAGCCCATCACGCTCATCTTGCAGCTCATCACTCTCATCTTGCAGCTCATCACTCTCACCTTGCAGCCCATCATGCTCACCTTGCAGCTCATCACTCTCACCTTGCAGCTCATCACTTTCGCCTTGCAGGTCATCACTCTCACCTTGCAGCCCATCACGCTCACCTTGCAGCCCATCACGCTTACCTTGCAGCTCATCACTCTCACCTTGCAGCACATCACTTTCGCCTTGCGGTTCATCACTCTCATCTTGCAGCCCATCACGCTCACCTTGCAGCCCATCACGCTCACCTTGCAGCCCATCACGCTCACCTTGCAGCCCATCACTTTCACCTTGCAGCTCATCACTCTCACCTTGCAGCTCATCACTCTCGCCTTGCAGCCCATCACGCTCACCTTGCAGCCCATCACTCTCACCTTGCAGCTCATCACTCTCACCTTGCAGTCCATCACTCTCACCTTGCAGCCCATCACGCTCACCTTGCAGTCCTCTCCTCCTGTTTCCACTCCTAACCCTTCTGGATTGTAAATTCCCATGGGAATAGGGCCTTGTTGCCTCCTTTACTGGTTTGTAAAATGTTGCTCAATGTACTGTATTCCTGTCTATGTTGTGCCCACTGTACATCGCTACAGAATATGTTGGCGCTTTAGAAATAAAAAATAATAATCCAGCTCCTCCATATCCATTTTCCGCACACAAAGGACAGCAGTGTCTCTAAAATCCGAATGCAATATGCAATAGTCTCTTAAAAAAATAGAAAACAAGAGTAAACTAGTTTTTGGGTCCATAGTCGCTGATCGCTAGTCTGATGCAATGGACGACCCTCATCAGACCAAGTCGCACGACCGATATCGCTACCAGTCTGACGACCAAGTCGGTCATGTGACTACGCATCCAGTGGACGTTTGCGTGAAGCAGGGAAGGTGTGGGGTTAATCTCCAGCGACTTTGCGCTCTGCTTTACATTGTGGCTTGGGCTCTGGTGCCTCGAGCGGCAGAAAGTCCTCCTGCTGTTTGCGCGCTGGCCGGTAGGGATCGCTCTGCCCAATCAGGTAAGTAAGGGATCGGTGAGCGGTATGGTGCAATTCTGTGCCACATGTCGGTGCGTTTGCGGTGGGATGCGGTGTCATCTGTACGTTAATATGACATCATACTAATATTATTTTCACAGAACATCGAAATCGAGCGCGGTTTAGCGGTTGAGTGATTTTGCTTTGGTGATATTGTGGCACATTTACTATTCACAGAATGGTCACCGGACAAGGAGATTCTGAAGCAGTCGGTGAATGTTGTCGGAAAGTGTTGACTTGCTGTCGGTGAATCCCACTCAACATAGAAAAAGGACCAGAATCCAACGCCCCCCCCCCCCCAGGGTGGATTTGATTTAAATCAACTCGATTTAAATCATGATTTAAATCACTAATAAAAAGGCTTGATTTAAATCAACTCGATTTAAATCATAATTTTTAAAGAGCAGCTGCCATCTCTATCCCGCAGCGGCTACCGTAGGTAGAGGAACTTCATTAAAAAATTGCCAAATTGGATCTCTTTTACGGCCTGCTGCCATTATAGGTTTTTTTCCTTCAAGGAAAGAATGTGATAAACCTCAGGTCATACACACAAAAAGATCCAAAGACTTGTCTGTCTGTGGCTGTGCAGTATTGTGCTCAGAAAGTTTCACTTTCATTTTGTAGTACTGCTTGTCTGCTTGCCACTTCTTCCTCACACTTAGTTTCACTTTCTTGTGCAGATCTATTCCACTCCAAACAATCAGAAAAATATTGTTTCTATTCACTGAACTTCTTGAAACTTAGCACTGAAGGAGTTGATTTCAATACAGGAACTCGGAGGCTCCTATTTGCATCAACTTCTTTTATTGCACCCACAGCAGCAAAAGATGAATGCAATGAACACAAGAAAAAATAAACATAGGGGCATCCCCCCCCAGCGGGGAGGTCCCAACCCCAGTCCTTGGTACCACCCCCAAGTTTATATATATCCTGAGCAGGAGCAGCTTAAGCCTCTTCTTTTGCTGCTCCCATCAGCTAAGTATCTTTTTTACTGCTCTTAAAAGAATTCTGCTGTTTACCTTATTTACTGTTTTAAAAGTATTTTACTGTTTACCTGGTTATCTTTGAACACAGTTATATTGATTTCATCGCACTCGAGGCCCCGACTATCCCCGGCTAACACCGCGGGGGTCGGGAGCCCTCGTGACCGGGACGCTGCCGGCTGTCTCATATGGCTTGGCAGCGTGCCCGGAATTTACTGCTAGTAATTTATTAACTATCCCTTTGAACTGGTTGCCGCGGTGACCCTGCGAGCCGAAACAACGCTTGAGCTCCCATCTCAGCGCGTGGCTCCTCGGGTCCTTCACAGCCTGTGGTGAGCGCCGAGATCTCCTGGGATCTCGGCGCCGCCATCTTGGATTTCAATTTTGCGCGCTTCACTCCACGAACTGCCTCGTGGGATACACACACACTCCAGACTTTGCTGCAATGTGCCCCGCTCAGCTCCCTCGCCGGGAAAGCCCTTCCTCAGCAGCAGACTCAGACTCTGCTTCCAGTGTGCGGCAAGTACATGATCCCTCAGACAGGGATTCCCCCACTCCTCCATCCAAACGCATCTCCAAAACGGCTGTACGTTTTGCCACCCTGGAAGCTAATCTCCAAGCCTCCATAGCATCCACTTTGTCCTCTGCTGTGTCCACCTTAACTGATGCCTTTAAATCATCAATGCATGATGCTGTTAGTTCTGTCACTAACTTACATAGACAACCTGGGCCCCCTACCCAACCTATTGATGTGACACCTGCTTCGGCAGTACCCATGATTTCATGCCCTTCTGGGTCAAAGAGTAGTGCTAAAACCAAGCACATTGATAAAGCTCCTCGAGGGGCTGGCAACCCCGTAAACTTGCCTAAAAAGACGAGTGAGGTCTCCTCGCGTAAAAGAGCCCCTGACCGCGGGGCAACAGTAGCGGTTCTTGAGAAACGGTCCAAATCTGCAGATTCAGACCAACTCCCAGAATATACGGACTCAGAAGGCATGGTGTCCGGGGAGGATGAGGGGTAAGAAATCCACGTCCCGAATGATCCAGACCTGACGGTCGATGGGGAGCAAAACCCGCCACCACCACCTCTGTTGTCTCAAAAAAATGTGGTGTGTGACCCGCGTGGCCAGCCTATGTTCCACGCTTCTGAGGTCTTACACCCGAGATCCTCAGCCTGGACACCCCTTCCCCATGTAATGTGGGTGGACGCTAACATGCGGTCCCCTATGGATCAGGCCTATACGAGAGCCAATTTCAAGGCCGAATGCCCCCGCCCCACCACTGCGGGGAAAACATGCCTCACGCCCAAAGTAGATGAGGACATGGCTGACTTCCTCGCCGTTAAAGCCTGGTCGGCCAAACGTGGAATTGAACATGCTCTGCGTCTTTGTGAGGACAAGGTCCTGGATGTGGCGGCTCCATTAATTTTCCTCCTGGACTCGGTGGAGGACGCCCGTCTAAACGATACCCCCTTAGACCCTATAGATGTCTCCGACTGGCTACAGAGGTCCCTATGCCTCTTGGGGGGCGCTAATGCCGCAATCGCTGCCGAAAGGCGCAAGTCGATGCTAATGCGCATGGACACACATCTTACCTCCCAGGCTGTAAAAGATTTGGGTGCCAAGGCACAGGGCCTCCTTTTTGGGGAAAAATCCATTAAAAACCTGGGATCGTACTCTGGCACTTTCACCCAGTTGGACAAAGTGGAGGCAAATATGAAAAAAGTTTTTTCCCCTAATTGAGTTTTTGGAAGAGCTGGCAGAGGAAGGGGCCGCTTTGCTGGCAGGAGAGGTGCTTCGGGCACCGACAGAGGCTCCTTTAATTCAGCCACTTACAATCAGCCTGCGGGCTTTGCCGGAGTTTCCTCCCGTCCCTGGCGTGGACGTGGCTTCCGAGGTGGCCGTGGTTTCCAGTATCCCCGTCGTGGAGCAGGTGAGACTACCTCAGATTATTCCTCATTTAAATGTGGTTATTGGGGGTGGCATTGCACGCTTCACACACACATGGGAAAGGCTCACATCAGATCCTTGGGTCCTGGGCACTGTACAGGGTTTTCCCATCACGTTCACCGACCTGCCCCCGGTTCAGACAAACCCTCCTCGACCGTTAAAATTCTCAATCGCCCACGAGGCGTTGGTAGACGCGGAGGTACGAGCTCTGCGGAGCAAAGGAGCCATAGAGGAGGTGACTCCGGAGGGGCCCCGCTTTGTAAGCAATCTGTTCTTGGTGCCCAAGAAAGGGGGACATGAGGCCGGTGATAAATCTGAGAGACCTCAATGTGGGAGTGGAATACAACCACTTCAAGATGGAGGGCATACACACCCTCAGGGAAACTCTAGTTTACAGAGATTGGATGGTAAAACTGGATTTAAAGGACGCATACCTGTCCGTGCCTATGGCGCCCGCGTCCCGCAATTACCTTTGTTTCATATGGCGAAATCACGTATGGCGGTTCACCTGCCTCCCATTCGGCCTCGCCTCAGCTCCGTGGTGCTTCACAAAACTCATGAAGCCGGTCATTGCCTCCCTGCGCGCCCAGGGAGTCCATCTAGTCATCTACCTGGACGATATCCTGTTAATGGCAAATTCCATCGAATTACTGAGACTCCATCTAAAGTGGACAATTTCCCTACTGCAAGACCTGGGATTTCTGATAAATCAGGAGAAATCCTTATTGGTGCCAACCCGGAGCATAGAGTTCCTGGGATTTCTTGTCGACTCCGTCGCCATGACCCTCAGTGTTCCACCGTCCAAGGTCCGCTCCCTTCGGAAGGACGTACGCTCTCTATTAAGGAACCCTGCTCCGTCACTGCGATCCCTGGCTCGAGTCATCGGAGTCCTCGCGGCAACTCGCTTGGCAATTCTTCCAGCTCCCCTACACTATCGGGCAATCCAGACCTGGAAGGCCCGTTTTCTCCGTTTGAATCCAGACTACTCGCAGAAGGTGAGGCGAGGGAAGACCTCCGCTGGTGGCTCTCCGACTGGACCAGATGGAACTCTCGTCCAGTGATGGACCCGATCCCGACTATGACTATAGAGTCGGATGCCAGCCGCAGGGGCTGGGGCGCCCGATGCGGGCACCTGGAGACAGGAGGTCGGTGGTCCCCCTCAGAAGCAGAGGCCCATATCAACGTGCTGGAACTCTTAGTCTTGGGGGGCACTCGATCTCGAGACTTGACATCCACGGCCCGCGACCTATGGGAATTCTGCCTGCAGAAAGGACTCTTCATAGTGGCCGAATTCATCCCAGGCCTGTGCAACACGGTGGCGGACTGGAACTCTCGCCATCTGACAGACAGCGGGGACTGGCGTCTACTACCATCAGTTTTCGAAAACATCGCTACTCTCTGGGGTCCACTGCAAGTAGATCTCTTTGCTTCCAGACTGAATCATCAATTGCCGGATTTCTTCAGCTGGCGCCCGGACCCGAAGGCACTGGCCACAGATGCCCTGAAGCTTCGATGGCCGCAGGGTCGTCATTACGCCTTCCCTCCGTTTCGGATATTATGCAGAGTTTTATCCGCGCTGAGAGAGCAAGGGGCGGAGTTGGTACTCCTGACCCCATTCTGGCAGTCCCAACCCTGGTATCCCGACCTGTTGGAACTGGCGATAGATGTCCCGAGGGTGCTGCCCTGTCCAACGAACCTGCTGTCAGACCCGGAGGGCCTACCACATCCCTTGGTAATGGGGGATCGGTTGACGTTGGTGGCGTGGTTGGTTTCAGGTTCGCCTGGCAAACCGCAGACGTTTCGGAGGGAACGGCTTCCCTACTACAACAGGCCTGGGCTCCAGGCACACGGAGCGCCTATAAGTCGGCATGGGACCATTGGCACCGCTGGTGTTTGGGACGGGGCCACGATTCCCTTACTGCCCCTGTAATGGTGGTGTTGAATTTTCTGTCGTCCCTGTTTGATTCGGGTTTGGCTTTCCGGACTATCAATGTGTATCGCTCGGCGATCTCGGCTGGTCATGTTGGTTTGGAGGGCGTCCCGGTGGGTCGCCATGCCCTGGTGTGTCGCTTACTCAAAGGTGTTCGTCTCTCCCGGCCTCCGGCCCCTCGATATTCCTCGACCTGGGACGTTTCTTTGGTTCTCGAGTTTTTGCGTGGCTGGCCGGCTAATGACGATCTGTCGTTGAAACAATTATCCGCCAAGTTGTTAGTCTTGTTATGTCTGATTTCCTGCAAGCGTGTGGGCGATGTTAGGGCCCTGGACTTCCAGGTCCGTTCCTTTACACCGGAAGGGGTTCGGTTTGATGTTTCCAGACGTACGAAGACGGCTATTCGTTCAGTGTTCTACCCCGCTTTCGCTGGTGATCCTCAATTGTGCCCGGTGCGGTGTCTTCAGGCCTATGAAACTCGCACGGTGTCCCTCCGTGATGCCCCGGTTTCTCCGTTGTTTGTGTCTTTCCGGGCTCCGCATGCCCCAGTGTGCTCCTCTACGTTGGCGAGGTGGGCCCGATGGCTTTTGGATTTGGCAGGCGTTGATGTGTCGCGCTTTGGGGCGCACTCTATGAGGGGGGCCGCGGCCTCCAAGGCGTTTGCTTCGGGTTGTAGACTTGAGGATTTGATGAAAGCGGCAAATTGGTCGCAGGAATCTACCTTTCGCCGTTTTTATTTCCGCCCGCTCACCCATATGTCTCAGGCTCTGGTGCGTTAAACCTGCAAATAGGAGCCTCCGAGTTCCTGTATTGAAATTACTAAATTTTCCTACCAAATGTGACAGAAAGTTTAGATTTTAATAAGGACTCGGAGGCGAGTATTTCCCACCACACCCTCCCGTTCTCATGTTGAATATATACTGCTAATAAATCATTGAACATCGAGTTTTTACTTGTGGTTTTTTCCTTCTGCCATTTGATGGGTGACGGGGAGGAGGATCCATTGACGGGGTTTTAACCTTTCTGTCCACTTTTGGGATGTCCCCTTATGTAGATATGATGGACCGCTTCCAACCGGTGGGTGGGTGCTCGTTGTTGGGTTCCTGACGGGTTCCCTGTTCTAATGCCTGGCTCGTGTTTGTGTTCTCTTCACAGCCTCATGAATGCTGCGAGACTTCACTTCCCAGCTGGTTCGACTGGTTCGGTTCCTCGTTTGCCGCCATTGGCTCTTCGTTCGCCGCTGTTGGCCGTTTTGGTTTCTGAAGTTAGCTGCTAAAAGAAGAGGCTTAAGCTGCTCCTGCTCAGGATATATATAAACTTGGGGGTGGTACCAAGGACTGGGGTTGGGACCTCCCCGCTGGGGGGGGATGCCCCTATGTTTATTTTTTCTTGTGTTCATTGCATTCATCTTTTGCTGCTGTGGGTGCAATAAAAGAAGTTGATGCAAATACTCGCCTCCGAGTCCTTATTAAAATCTAAACTTTCCGTCACATTTGGTAGGAAAATTTAGTAATTCTGTATTCATAGGTTTGTAGAAGTTAGGATTAGGTGTTTTTCTCAACTTTGTTCAGGTTATCACTTTTTGCTGTGAAGAAGAGGCATGTGATCTCTGCTGAGTCAAATTCAGTTTTGAGAACTGCAAAGTAAACCAAGCATCTGTGATTAATATCTTGTAGGCAGAGAAACTGCACAATACTCTTACAAACCTCTGGAAGAGCATGACATTGTGAATGGATTAATGAATTTATTTACCAAAAAAATTAAACATACAGCCTTATTCTACATAATTAAAAAACTAATCTTTATTTCATGATGGAATAACCTTTGGATGGTAATATATTTTCCTCAAAAAGCATTTATTTTAAAAAATCTGATTTAAATCAAAAAAATCCGATTTAAATCCAAAAAAATCAGATTTTTTTGATTTTTTTAAAAAAAATCATTGATTTTTATCCACCCTGCCTCCCCCCAAGTCTCGTATGACATGTTAAAATGATGAAAATGTTGTTTAAAAAAAGTTTTTTTTTTGATAATTTTTATTTCAAAAAATGTTTTATAAAGTTTTTCTTCTATAGAAAGAATAATTTGTTTATATATGATATTGATCTGATATTCATTCCAGTGTAACGCGTTAGAGTTTCTCGTTTCGATCTGTTGAATTCTAATCGCTGAATTGGGTCGTTTCTCGATAATTTTTGTGTAATTTGATGTTTTGCGAATACGAGTCAGTAATTCTTTATGGGACAGTTTTGCTGCTGCAGAATTTTGGTGAAATGTTCTGTATATTGTTGTCAGTTTGACTGTACTTGGTGAAATACGAATCCACGAATTGCCCTGAAATTGCAGATGTGGTGATGCTCGCAGTGTGGTGATGCTCGCAGTGTGGTGATGCTCGCAGTGTAGCGGTGTTCGCAGTGTGGTGATGCTCGCAGTGTAGCGGTGTTTGCAGTGTGGTGATGCTCGCAGTGTGGTGATGCTCGCAGTGTAGCGGTGTTTGCAGTGTGGTGATGCTTGCAGTGTGGTGATGCTTGCAGTGTGGTGATGCTCGCAGTGTAGCGGTGTTTGCAGTGTGGTGATGCTCGCAGTGTGGTGATGCCCACAGTGTGGTGATGTTTGCAGTGTGGTGATGCTTGCAGTGTGGTGATGCTCGCAGTGTATTGGTGTTCGCAGTGTGGTGATGCTCGCAGTGTAGCGGTGTTTGCAGTGTGGTGATGCTCGCAGTGTAGTGGTGTTCGCAGTGTGGTGATGCTCGCAGTGTAGTGGTGTTCGCAGTGTGGTGATGCTTGCAGTGTAGCGGTGTTCGCAGTGTGGTGATGCTCGCAGTGTGGTGCAGTTCTGTGGTTAATTTGTTGCATAACTCTTTTTAGTGATACTAATTGTTTATTCTGGTCACAGGGAAACTGTCGTAAAGCAGATGCGGCGACGAGATCTGCGGGACGAGCAGCAGAGACGGCCTGCGGATACTGAGCATTATTGTGCCATGGAGTCACCTTGACAGGAGCATCGACTGACACTGCGATGGGACGGTAACATCACGTGATTTCCTGGCTACAATCTAAAGATTTCTGGAATCCATCACGGGTCGGGTGGATTTAATTGAAACGACGTGGATTTAAATGATTTATCAGTAAGACTGGGATTAAATCCTGATTTTCAATGTAAAGACTCCTGCGCTCATTGGCCGCAGTGATGGTTAATGTTTGCGTCCTGATGAAGACTTCATGTCTAGAATAATAATAATGTGTCAGATTAGTGAAAGCGCTTTATCATTTCTAGTTAAAAAGGTTAATCTCTCATATTTGGGAAAACGGCGTAAATTGTTTCATTTAACCCATTAATGTCATATCGCATTCATATTCTGGCATGTACTCTGCGGGGTGTATTATGCCGTCCCAGGGGGGACTTAATGCCGTGGGGTGCTCAGCACACCTCGCTGGCGTCTACGGGCCGCGTCATGCCCGCTCACCAATTGTTGTCATTCGCTGCTGTGGGACGGCCTGGAGTCAGCCTCTCTCTCTGCAGCCAATGATACGCTGCATGTCAGCTGCTTTGGTGGTCTGGAGGTGGGGCGTGCTGCGCTGCAGCAGCTGGAGATGATCTGTTGGCATTAACACCCTCCTGCGGGGCACGACCTGTCAGGCATCAAGGGGTTAAACATCAATGTATGGCTGCAATTAATGATTCTTTTCCTAATTCATTAGTCGGTTGATTATTTTTTGGATTAATCGATTCGTCAGATAATAATCTATATAAATATGTTTTGTTCTGCAGTTTGTATAAGGTGTGTAACGATTGTGTGTAAATACACAAATGATGTATGTCGTGTAACTCCATTACTTTTCACACACAAGGTATGTGACCGCCCGGCCAGAGCGACGGATCGATGCCGCTTGTGCAACTGGAGCCTGTGTCTATTTTGTCAATGCCAAGTGGTTGGACGGATGTGATGAATGAGTGTGCACAGTGAGGTGAGAAGGTGGGGGGCACTCCACGCATCCTGACCATGTTAATAAGCAGCACTCCAGGCATCCTGACCATGTTAGTAAGCAGCACTCCACGCATCCTGACCATGTTAATAAGCAGCACTCCACGCATCCTGACCATGTTAATAAGCAGCACTCCACGCATCCTGACCATGTTAATAAGCAGCACTCCACGCATCCTGACCATGTTAATAAGCAGCACTCCACGCATCCTGACCATGTTAATAAGCAGCACTCCAGGCATCCTGACCATGTTAATAAGCAGCACTCCACGCATCCTGACCATGTTAATAAGCAGCACTCCACGCATCCTGACCATGTTAATAATTAGCACCCCGCGGTCTCTGTGATAGCGCTGTTACTGTTGCAAAGTAAATAAAAGCAGATGTCTGACATAACCCTAGAACAAACTCATACGGAGCAAATTAGTGGCAACATCTTGAATCTGTTTCAAAGTATTATCCGATGGTAATAACGTTTAACTCTGACTCTAATCGTTGTGCGCCGCACACAGCCCCGTTAATTGATTAGCCGATTAACTGATAATGAGAATAGTTGACGATTATTTGTAATATTGATTAGTTGTTTCAGCCGGACATCAATGTTTGTTATTAAACATAAAAATCTTTAAAAAAAACTCAACTTAAACATCAGCTGGTTCCAAAATAAAAATTTAAAACCGTGTGTTCTCCCAAATCTTGTGAGTTATCCGGAAGGTTCTACTGACATTGTTACGGCTTGTCCCTCCTTCCTCAGAGTTTGAGCACGGTACAGATACGTTTCACTCAAAACAACCATGAAACCTAGCATTTATGGTAACGTGTTTATTGTTTGCACACACATATATATATTTGCAGAATAAAAGTGACATTAAGGTCTTTTCTTGAACTTTGTTTATTTCATATTATTTTGGCAGTGATAAAGCGCACGTTGTAACAGCTTTGATAACTTGGATCAGTTGACCAGAAATGTAAAGCTCTTTCCTGAATATCCAGCCTGTCGCTACATAAGTAAGTTGTATTGCATTCAGAGGACCTTTGTACATTTGTAATGTAATATTTTTGTTTGTTTTTTCACAAACCATATGTTCTTATCTGCCCTCCTGTCCTGCCTCACTGACTTTGTGCATTTTATCACACCCCTGAATTTCTGATTGCATGTGACTATTTTCTCTTCCCTCAAATTCAGTCTAACAGAACCACAGGGAGACATTCAGAGCCGGTGGGGTGTTTCAGGCTGTTCCAGGGGGGTCACGGTATCTGATAGCGCCAGTCACACCATTACTTGGCCGGGTGCCAGGCGATGTGCCGGCTCCAGGAGGTCGTGTGGGTAATCAGCAGGTGGGGCGCGGCATTATGATGTGGAGCTGCTGGGTTTAAATGCAGACGGCATGATTCGGGTCATTGCCCTGTCGTGGTGTTACTTCCCCCAGTGCTAGTGATTGGAGTATTGCGATTCACTGTTTCATTTGCTATTTACGTCTGCTGTTACTGCCTTGAATTCTTTGAGAAACGCTTTTGTTACTGACCCGGTCTGTATGATAATCACTCTTGTTGCTGACCTGGCCTGTTTGGGAACCACTCCTGTTAATGTGTATGAGAACTTTTCTCGTTACTGATTCAGTGTGTATGAGGAGAACTTTGTATGGTCTATTGTTGCATTTCTGTTGTGTTTATATGGAGTCCCTGAAGTTAGGTACTTTTAGGGTAAGAAGTGTTGACTATTCTAGGATTCTGTATATAGGGACTGATATCTTGTTTTTGGGGGGATCTTGTGACACACGGGTTCCAAACTCCATTTAATTTTTCTTCTGGATTTTGTTCTTGCCCTCTCTCCCCTTTAACACCCATCCACCTTCACTCACCCTCACTCACCTCAACCATCCTCACTCACCTCAACCACCCACCCCTCACCTCTCCTCCCCTCAACCACCCACCCACCCCTTCTCTCAACTACCACCCCTCACTTTAACTACCCACCCCTCCCCTCAACTACCCACCCCTCCCCTCAACTACCCACCCCTCCCCTCCCCTCCCTCAACTACCCACCCCTCCCCTCAAGTACCGACCCACCTCTCACTCCCATGAACCAACCACCCACCCCTCACTCCCCTCAACCACCCACCCCTCACCTCTCCTCCCCTCAACCACCCACCCACCCCTTCTCTCAACTACCCACCCCTCACTTTAACTACCCACCCCTCCCCTCAACTACCCACCCCTCCCCTCAACTACCACCCCTCCCCTCCCTCAACTACCCACCCCTCCCCTCCCCTCAACTACCCACCCCTCCCCTCAAGTACCGACCCACCTCTCACTCCCATGAACCAACCACCCACCCCTCACTCCCCTCAACCACCCACCCCTCACTCCTCTCAATCACCCACCTCTCACTCCCCTCAACCACCCACCTCTCACAACCACCCACCCACCCACTCTTCAACCATTCATCCACCTATCAACCATCCACCCACCCCTCCTCTCAACAACCCACCCCCCCTCAATCACCTACTCTGTCAACCTCCCACCCACCCCTCAACCACCCACCAATATTCTCAACCACCCACAGTATGGTTATGATTTAGTTTATATTTTTCTATCATCACATGATCACTAATTGTCTCACTTCATCACTCAATTTTATATTACACCAATGATTTCATTTTTCACTGTTTGTTGCTCTCCTCTTCTTTACTCTCCCATACTTGTTCTTGTTCTCCCATCCTTCTCTAAAAAGCTCTTTTACATTTTACTGTTTTCTCTTTAAAACTTGTGCTTTTCTGATATATTCCTATAGTCCCTCCACTATCCATGTCTTTATTTCGCTGTCACTTCTTCCTTGTTCCATTCTTACATCTCAGGTCATGATTCACTTCTCGTTAGTGTTGGTTCTCACACACTCAGGTCCCAGTGTCCGTCCTGCTCACTGAATTTACATTCTCCTATTACTTTCTGTTTCTTAACCCGGCCCTATCCTCACTTCTCTATTCACTACTAGGAATCACGAAAATCTTATCCACATTCCCTCCCTCCCCTCCCCTGCTTTCCCACCAGGCTGTGCCCTCTGTAATGCCCGCTCTGCCTGCCGCCTCTCCAAATCTTCCTTTCCTCACGTCCTTTATATTTCTCATTCCCTCCATCTCGTAGCTCTTACAGAAACCTGGCTCCCACCGTCTGACACTGTTACCCCGACCTCCCTATCCTATGGTGTTCTCCAACTGTCCTACAGACCAAGATCTGGAGATTGGAAGGGTGGGGGATTTTCATTCATTCTCTACAACCTGCACTTTCCATCTTATTCCTTCTCTTCTATTCTCCTCATTTGAAGTCAGTGTTGTTTGCCTTTTCCATGTTATGTTGCTATGTGTTGCGGTAATCTACCCCCCCCCCTCCCCCGGCTCTCTTGGACCCTTTCTGTAGCATTTCTCAGTCTGGCTGAATTGTCTTCTCTCCTCTGACATTGTATCTGTCATACTTAGAGACTTTAATATTCCCACTGATCAGCCCCTTCACCTCTAAATTTTTTTTTTATCACCTCCTCCTCATTGGGTCTCACACAGTGTTTGAATTTTCCAAACCACCGAGCTGGCAACTCCCTGGGTCTTATTTTTTCTATTCCTGATCATCACCTCCTCTCCTGAAAGCTTATTTTGCCACTTTTTCAGCCTCCCGTTTGCACCTCTACTCTTACTCCAGAGACAGTTTGGTGCCTTGAATCCTAAACTACTTCACACCAATATCCATCCTCTTCTCCTTGTGATGTTTACATCCAACTGGTTTGCCAAAGCCACTCATCTCTCCAACTCTGGCCTTTTCTCATCATTAGAGCATCTCGGGCCTACTTCTCTCATGTTCTAAATCTCGGCCGAACCGTTAACTGTGGCACCAAACACACAAGATATTGGTGCTGCTCCAGGGTGGTTGAAGATGTCTGGAGGAAGTTTTGCATCTCAGCTCACTTTCTGCGTTACAAATTCCTGCTCTGTGCGTACAGTCTGTTTTTATCTCTTGTTAAACAGTGTTATTTCTCATTCCTTTTCTCCACCTTTTCTCATCATTCCAGACGTGTTTCACATGTTCAATCTGTTAATGTGCTCCACATCCACCCAACCTTCCACAGACCCCACTGCTGTCTGTAAAGCTGACCAGATCATTAAAGTTAGACTAGAAATCTCTTCTCTGTTCTCTTTCATTAACTATTCAACTTTGTTCACTCCCTCACCCCTTCTTCTTTGTCCTCCTTTTCTCTTGTCTCTAAGGAGGATGTCTTGGCACTTATTATGTCGTCCTGTCCAACTATCTGTCTGCTTGATCCTTTCCCCTTGAAACTGGTTTGGTCTGTCTTATCAGTTGTTGTCTCTGCTCTGATTCACATTTTCAACCTTTTTTTTTTTTCGGGTGTTTTCCCCTCTTTATTCAAATGTGCTCATGTCACCATGCTATACTAAAGAAGCCATCTCCCTCTCCCTCTTGTACCTCCCTCTCAAACCATTGTTACATCCCTCTGCTTTTAAGAAGAACATTTCATTGGAGCGCTTCACCAAACAGTCCTCACCCAACACCGGTGAACTGTCGCTAAGTACCAGTGCTGGTGGTTTTCCCCAAAAAACCAAAGTTAGAAACAATTCCAGATTTCAATCCATGATGGTAAATTGCACTCAGGAAATTAATGACATACACTTTGTATTCTGAACAGATGATCTTCTCAAATTCTGCTCATCCAATAAGAAAAGAACTCATCGAGAAATAATTGCAGAATACGTTTGTATAACACAAGATTAATTAATTTATAGTAATCACACACTTAGAAATAGGGAGCCTATACTGGCTCTGTTGTGATGTTGCTTTATGGGTGTATTTCCTCTTTTTCATGGATGCTCATCCACTCTCAAGGATTCTCTATAAGGATCTTGTATATGTTCACTTATCCCACTGAGAATGGGCGAATTTCCACTTACTTTAGGTGGAGCTTCTCAGGCTCTAAGAACAGCAGCAAGTGGGTTTTTATGGGAAAAATTAAGAAAACCTCTCTAATACGAGAAGCAGGAAACACCAGGGTAAAAATGAAGTCGTTGCGCTGATGAAACGTGTCATGGATACAATTTAGATTTTATTAAAGTGGTTGTTTTTACCCTGGTGTTTCCTGCTTCTTGTATGAGAGTGGTTTCCTGGATTTTTCCCATAAAAATCCACTTGCTGCTGTTCTTACAGTCTGACAGGCTCCACCTAAAGTAAGCGGAAACTCGCCCATTCTCTGTGGAATAAGTGTACATATACAAGATCCTTACTGCGAATCTTTGAGAGTGGATGAGCATCCGTGAAAAAGAGGACATACACCCATGAGGTACATCACACCAGAGCCAGTATAAGCTTCCTGTTTGTAAGTGTGCGATCACTAGATATTAATGAATCTTGTGTTATGCAAATGTATTGCGCAAATATTCCTTGATTCTTTATTCTCTTATTGTATGAGCTGAGTTTGTGAAGATCATCTGTTCAGAATACAAAGATGTATATCATTTATTTATTGAGTGCGTTGTACCATTGTGGATTGAAATTTGGAATGTTTTCTATCTCTTTGTTTGCTTCCAAAATCTTAGAACGCTTTGATTGTAACTAGTTCACTGGTTTTGTCACTGATAGCTCTCTACTTGAGTC
Source organism: Leptobrachium leishanense (assembly GCA_009667805.1). NCBI lineage: Eukaryota > Metazoa > Chordata > Amphibia > Anura > Megophryidae > Leptobrachium > Leptobrachium leishanense. The sequence continues at coordinate 25,839 of RXON01005135.1, forward strand.
GCACCAGTCTCACTTTTGCTCTTAGCGTGCACCGAAAGTGCTTTGATGAAGGTGTCTAATGATGTAGTTCAGGGCTCAAAATTTCAAGTCTCAAGCTACTAACCAGCCCATAAGAGTTACTCGCTGCCAGTTGCTCCACCTAACCCCCTATCCAGCCCTTAACTCCGCCCCTAAACACACCCCCTTAAATTATCTTCTGAAAATATACTGTTAAAGGTTTAATTTAGAATAAAGCTACAAAAATAACATTAATGCCCAGAGATCTGACCCCTGATACATGTATACCCAGACATCTGACCCCTGATACATGTATACTCAGACATCTGACCTCAGATACTTGTATACCCAGACATCAGACACTAGATACATGTATACCCAGTTATGAGACCTCAGTGTGAGTAGAGTGAGGAGGCAGGGAAGCTACTCTCCATGATTCTTGCCAGTGACAGAGATGAGCTGGGTTGGGTTAGGTATCTGATCCCTTTCACTGTGCAGTCTAGGGAAGGGGGGGGGCTGCATGGCGGGACTGGTGGAATACGTAGCATGAAATAATTTTGTGTGTTGCCTGTGCATTTCCACTGGCTTTCACTTAATTTCTACTTGCTAAATGTGAGTAGGTGAGTGTAAATTTTGAGTCCTGATCTTGTTGCTGTCAAACCCAAAGGTCACTTCTCCCTCCTTATTCTTCTTGCTCTTTTGTTTTCTTTTGTCATTGTTGATCATTTCTCCTGCTTTTAATACTGTGTCAGTTTGGCTTCAGTGGTCTTGCTTGCTCATGGTTTTATTAGTAACTATCTCTCTCTTTGTTTCTTCAGTGTGTTCTTTGTTGGTCCCTTTCCCTCTCTCCCCTAATTCCTTTCTCAGTTGGGGTATCTCAAGTCTCTGTTCAGGGTGTTCTACTCTTCTAAATCTATAACCAAGAACATAGTTTATATATCTGTTTTTTGGCACATATTTTGGTTGTTTTATATGTGCACCTATCATTCATGTTTAGGAAGTATCATTTCACTTGAATAATTTACCACTGTCACTTTTATATATCATTATTTATTAATATTGTTTATATCAGGCGCCTACACACACACACATATATATCATATATATTTAGGTTTCTCTATATATATATATATATATCTCTCTTTCTCCATCTTTCCAATCTGTACGGCCTCTTTTGGAAATATCATGTCTTCCTATGGACATCAGTATCATTTGTACGCTGATGACATCCAAATTGACTTTTCCTTTCTGAATCTCTGTCCTCCTCTGGTGGAACGTGTTACTGCTGGTCTCTCAGCTCTCTGTGACTTTATGAGTTCCCGTTTCCTAAAGAATTTTAATTTGTGCTGTTCTTTTTAAAACAAATATTTCTGCATCATTTTGTGTTCAGGTGAATGGTGCCAACATTACTTGTATCTCTCAGGCTCGTTGTCTCGGTGTCTGCGTAGATCATGATGTGTCCTTTACTCCTCATATTTAGTCACTAATCCAATGTTGCAAGTTCCACCTAAAAAACATTGTATGTGTCTGTTCTTGTCTTAGAAGTCTGTTAAAATGCTTATCCAAGCTCTTATCTCCCATTGTGACTACTGTAACATATGTCTCCCAGACTCTCCTTTAGTAGATTGTTATAAATGCTTGTGCTAGGCTCATTCATCTCACCTTTTGCACTTTGGTCTTTGCCTGTTTGTCAAACTGTACACTGGCTTTTGCTTTCATTAGAATAAAATTGAATGTATTGTTGGTTATGTGCAAAGATCTACATAACTGCGTCCTTGTCTACATGTCATTTCTTATTAACAGGTCCATCCCCTCCCAATCGCTTTGCTCGGCCAATGATATGTTGTTATTGTGTCCTTGGATTTTAATCTCTTGACTTTGGGACTTCTTCCGAGCTGTCTCCTTTGAATGGGACTCTCTCCTGTGCATCATTAGACTCTCTCTGTCTGTCTAGTCCTTGAAGAAGTTTCGAGAAACACATTAGTTTAGAGACGTCTATTGGTCACTTGCTAATCATTCTTTATATATTACTTTATCTATTTTTCCACTCAGTCCACATGAATACCAAAACTTTATATTTTCCATTAATCCTCACCTAGTGTCTCCCTTCTGCTCTTAGATTGTAAGCTCTTGAGCTGGGTCCTTTTTTGTACTGTTGCATGTGTGTGTAATGTGTATGTTATGGAACTAGTTGGTGCTTTTTAAAAACTTATCAGTGTAACGTGATGTGGCTTCGAGTTAAAAGCTCTGCCTTAGAGAAATGTTTGTGAAACATGAGATGCGTGTTCCTGACATACAGAACATTTACACATGCTTTGCATAAGAACAACCTGCGGTGAGGTCTTATTTGATGTGTCAGTAATATTCCTGCAGTCCTGTTATGTAACGACACGTCCTTTTCTCTCTTTGGTTTCAATAAAAGATATGTGCAAGTTGTAAGTTTGTTTGTGCGTCTCATTTCTGCCTCACGATTGGCAACTGGTGGAAATCAAGGTGAGCCGAGTCGCCGGAAACGGTGGGATAGAGGTTCCTCTTAACAGGTAAGTTTTCTTTTTATACAATGGGCGCACTGATTATTGTATCAATGTTATCCTTTGTGACGAGTCGGAGGTGAATCACGTCATATGTTTAGTGTTTCATTGGTCTGACATTGTTATGTGGAGTCTGGGGATGTTACGGCAGTTCGGGGCTATTAGATGTAAGAGCTCGTGTCACATGTAATGCGGGAATTCACTGAATATCAGTTTAAAATGTATTGTTGAGCATTTGTTAGGCGACGGGGAGGTTGACTCTTGGGGGGGTTGAGTGTATTTTGTCATCGCATCTGAAGTTAGAGGAAACTTGTATTGTACGTCTGAGGTTTGTTGTAGGTGAATACGTCTTTGTAAAGTGCGAGAGAGCGATAGCTCTGTATGTAGGTGCGAGTTTTAGTAAGGTATATGAAGTTGAATCAGAGTAGTTGGTGGTGTCGAGTTTGTTTGTAACAAGTTGTTGGTGGATGTTTGGTTTTATCCGTTCACGGAGAGTTTATTCTCTTGTCCGGTTACATATATGCGGGTTTGGTATTCGGCACGAGCTCGGTTTAGTTTTCTTGGAATACTTGGTTGCGTTTGAGCTTTCTGTTCATGTACACTATTAGTACAAGTGGTGTTTTAGTGTTTTCGGTGCTTTTATGTTTTTAAAGGTTTCAATATTAGTATCGGTATCAGTGATGCATTGAAACCGATACTAGTACGTGAATTGGTGCCGATATTGAGATCTGTAGGAGTACTTGGTAGTTGCGCCGCTGTCCCTGATATCTCCCTTGTTATGGTCAGTCAGTGCAGAGGTGGCTCATTGGTATCTGTAGGGTTGGGTCGGCTTAGTGAATGTTTGAGCGGCGTTATATTATACCCCTGTGATTTACTTAAACTGGACGGGCTTTCTGGTAAATCAATCCTTTTTCCGGGAAAGTGGTGTCATGATATTAAAGCAAATGATATAATTTGTTATCGGTGATTATTTGAAAGAAAGTATTAGTGCTTGTAATTGGTTATAAATAAAGCGTATGGGTGCGTCTCGAGTAATAGTTATTCTGGGTTTATTTTGTGTCTCTCCCCCCCCCCTCTGTTAGATTGTTGTTGTTTTCGCTGTTTTTTGATAGTAGTGATTTTTGGTGGAATCTGAGGTTTCGATGATAAAGGGAGGAGGGAAACATTTGTTGTTATTTTACGTGATGAAGCTTCTGCAGTTTGTCGAGTTCTTTTGTCGTCAGAGTTAGTTTTCTCTTCTTTATACTCAGGTGCTTTAGTTACGTTTGCATCTTATGTGTTTTTGCGTCTGTGGGGTTTTGGGTCGTCACATTGCGTTTAGTCCGTTGGGTTACATTTCAGATGTCAGTTTTACAGTCTGCTTGTTTTGTGCAATACAGTAAGAGTTTGCACTTTGAACCTTGTTCAATAGGTAAAGATCTTGGGGCACAGGGGCGGTGGTGGGGGGGGGCTGACGGAGGACTAAAGGTAGCGTGGGAGAATGTTAAAGTTGTTTGATTTGACGGTGGTTACAGAAACGTTTTGTAGTTCATACAATGTAACGGTGTGTTTTCTGTCTGTCACTAGTATAGGGAATCCGTTGCAGTAATTAATGATGTGTAATGATCTTTGTGTTTTATTTAGATGATGTTGATTTGTCTTTTGTACGGTCAGGGGGGAGGAGAGTGTTGCGATTTGTCGAGTGTGCTTTCTTGCAGTGGTGACACACAGGATTTAGAGTTACGGAGCTCGGGTCCAGTTTATTAGTGGCCTATTATTAGTTTGGATTATTGGATACACATTATTTTTGTTTTCGATCAGGAGGATCTGGGATTCCCCCCAAGATGCGAAGCATTTGTGTACGTTATGATTTAATTCTCTTTTCCATATGGCCTGTGATTTCCTGGTGTGCTATACTTCTTGATTACATTTGCACGTGTATATAAAGGGTTTTTCTTTTCTATTGTTATTCGGTGCATAGTAGAGCGAGGAAGCGGCTGCGTCCCTGAAAGGTTTGTTGTGTCTTTTTTCGTAAGTAAATGTGGTGGCACTCGCGCACCGTTAAAGCAGCGCAGGAGGTGTGTTTTTCTTTTTTTATTGTTGTAATACTATTAGTCCTAGGCAGGATACCCTAAGGGGATTGAGTGTCTTTATCTGCAGTGATAAATGTAACTCTCT
>RXON01005136.1:0-42217 GCA_009667805.1 Leptobrachium leishanense
CTGCTTATTCCAGCAGTACACCGTGCAGCCCCCCCCTTCCCTAGGCTGCACAGTGGCAGGTTCCCTGCCTAAAATGACCCAGCTCGTGTCTGTCACTGGCAGAGTGGGGGGGGGGGTGGAGAGGAGCTTCCCTGCCTCCTCGCTCTGCGAACACTGGGCTCTGATGTCTGGGTATACATGTGCCTGGTGTCTGGGTATACATGTGCCTGGTGTCTGGGTAAACATGTGCCTGGTGTCTGGGTATACATGTGCCTGGTGTCTGGGTATACATGTGCCTGGTGTCTGGGTATACATGTGCTGGTGTCTGGGTATACATGTGCCTGGTGTCTGGGTATACATGTGCCTGGTGTCTGGGTAAACATGTGCCTGGTGTCTGGGTAAACATGTGCCTGGTGTCTGGGTAAACATGTGCCTGGTGTCTGGGTATACATGTGCCTGGTGTCTGGGTATACATGTGCCTGGTGTCTGGGTATACATGTGCCTGGTGTCTGGGTATTAATGTTATTTTTGTAACTTTATTCTAAATAAAACCTTTTTTACGCTGTAATTTCATAAGGTAATTTAAGGGTGTGTGTTTAGGGGCAGAGTTAAGGGCTGGGTAGGGGTTAGGTGGAGCAACTGGTGGCGAGTAACTCTTATGGCCTGGTTAGTCGCTTGGTACTTGAATTTTGAGCCCTGTGCGCTTTTTTTTTTTTTTTTTTTTTTTTTTATCGCGACGTCGCAGCAAAATCGTCACTATGTAGCTTCTCCAATGCATTTCAATGGAGCTGTTCACATCTTGTCGCGGCAGCATGTCGCTGGTACATGACCCTTTTTTTGCAATTTGCATTGGTGGTGCTTTGCAAAATCGCAACTTTATCTCTCAATGTCGCGAATATGAACATCGCACGGTGTGATCGGGGCCTTTTAGTGTAATAAGAGATTTGGCAGACAGATGTCGCCATCTACTGCAGCTTGCGGCTCTTTACGTCGGCTGGGGAATACCCGATAAGGACATTCCTTAGCCCAGGGCTTCTCAGCTGCAGTCCTCAGGACCCACTACAGGTCAGGTTTTAAGGATCTCCTTGGGGCAATGCAGACTGATTAGCTGCTCAGTGATTGCAGTAATTAGATCACCTGTGCTGTGCTTCACATATCCCACAAACCAGGCCTGTTAGTGGGTCCGGAGGATACGAGTTGAGAAACACTGCCGCTTAGACGATATTTTTTTTATTATTTCTTTTTATCTTTAAGACTTCCCCCCCCCCCCCCCCCCACTCATTGTTACAAGAGCCTGCCCATACACTCCCTTGTCTGATTTTGCGGCCCCTGTCTCTAGGCAGAGGAGATAGAAACCCCCACACACAGTACACAGTTCAACTGCTCCCTTGCTACATCGGCACATGAAGACACCTGAAGGAACGACGTAACGTAGGACCAAAGAGCCATGAACCGCATCTATTAACAGGCTGTCAAAGGAGGGGGGGGGTGAGGGGGGGAGGAGGGAAAGGAAGGAAAAGGAAAGTCACAAATCGCACCCAGGGGACAGTTGTTGATTCACCGAGCTGCTCGAGGGGCTGACACCCGGATTGCTGATGCCTGACCCGACAAAATCGGGACGGGTCGCAGCAATGGTGCTGCCAAACTAGATGCAATAAACAGTACATATATCGCTGTTATTTTGAACTATCTTGGAAAGAAAATATGTACGGAATACCCAGCACCTACTCTACTGAGGCGATGCGCTCAATAAGTATGTTTTCTTGCTTTGACAAATGCTTCACTTTAATGCTATTTTTCACATGACTACTACTTTGCTCTGATGACTGCACTTCTTCGATGATATATTTTCTATATACGTTTCCTTGCTTTGATGATCACAGTTATTTGATGCAAATCAACTGTACTACATTTTACTGTGACAAACTGCATTACCTTATTGCCACAATATGTATGTATGTTATCTTGCCTTGAATAAAATAAAAAAAAAAAAAAATATTTTAGCACCGAGGCATTATGCCGACAGGGCTAAACTTTGGGGGGGGGGGGCACCTTCTGGAACCCATAAGCGAAGGAAATTTTTTGCAACAAACACATTTCATTTGCAGTCATACAACACAGCCCCAGATAGTGTTAGCACCATGTCATGCTCCTGTCTCTGCTACCGCTGATTGTGTATACATGATCTAAGAGGGATTAATATTTACCTATTGGTCTCACACTTTGACTCCAAAGTGATGACATTAAGACCTTATTACCTTATTATTTCCGCAAAAGCCTTTCCCCCTCCCTTGTTTTTTTTTTTTAAAAAATGGAATATTCAACAAAACAAATGCAATACAAACCCGACGCGTCAGACACAGCTGACGGCAAACACACAAGCTTCATTTTGATAACATGAGACCCAAAATTAGACCCCAAATACTGCAGGTAAAGAGGGAAGTGGATAGAGCAAAATTCTATATATATCTTCTCTTATACCATCACTTGTAGCGCTTCCTCGGGTGCCAAATTTTATAATAAGTCTGTTCCGAGTTGCACAGGACAACCGTTAGATCGCCCAACACCTGTACTTCACTGCAACCATTGCAAGGCAAACCCCCCGCCTGGCGGCTAATGCTAATTTATCTAGACTTATGTTTTCTGGTACTGACTGTTCCTCTAATGGTTTGGATAGGAGACCGGCCCATGAATCCTTCAGTAATGGCCTCACTAAACACAGACAATAGAAGGCATTCCAAAACACTCATATCTTGTCTTTTTTTATTATATTTTTTAGAACCCTTAAATTATGAGTGTGTTTATTAGTAAAATGAATTCCCACATGTTGCTTTTGGTTGTGTTTCTGGTTATTCCTTCCAGTCTTTATCATGGTGTTTCCATTTGGTGTATGTGTTGATTTGGGCAGGCGCCGCACAGGACAGTGCTGCTGATTTGGCAAAGCAATAAGCACCAAGGATGACATTAATAACCGCATACACCAGGGCTTTACTCCATAAAATACAGCCTGGTCAGCCCAAGGGAAGAACACTATCAGGGTTATTCAAAGAGATCCAAATGGCTGGAGAAAGGTAACCGAACGCTGAAATTCAACATTCGGTTACCTTTCCTGGCCATTCGGCTATTCAGAGAGCAGGCAATTCGCCGCTGGTTCGGTGCCTGTTCGAGGGCAGTGAATCTCCATAGAGAAGCACTGCTTCGGCTATTCAGAGAACACAAACCAGCAGTGAAAGGTTCCCGAAATGCCCTGCCATTCGGTGGTTTAATTCGGCAGGTTTATTCAGGCGAATCCCATAGGCTTCGATGTTAAAAATATTCCCGTTTTAATTCAATATCTAATAAACCGTTTATTATAATATTCTGCAGTAAAAAGTCTTTTATTTATAGATTTATTTTTTTTAGGACATTTTAAGCATTTTTTTTTTTTTTTTTTTTAAATTCAGATTTGTTTTCTTTAAATTTTTTTAACTTTACTTATTTTTTCTGTAACAGCCCTTTTATCATTCATTGGATCTTATATGTAAATTTCAGACATTTTCGCTCAGTAGTTTCTTTGAAAACAGCGTTTCACTTTTTACACATTCATGCAAACTGTTTTCCTAATTTATTCACTTCACTTGTCTGCGGTGTCGGCTTTTTCCGGCAGCTTCGCTGCGTGTGATCGGCTCCTGCTCGAGTTTTTCTGGCGTTTTCGGCAGGTTAATCCAGATGTTTTTGCGGGTTTTCGGTGTGCATTTGCCAGGTTTTTGCAGTGAGTTTTCGTCGTGTTTGCGGTGGCTTTTCCCTGCTCTTCGGCCCTGTGGTGCTTGCTGAATACACCGCAGGGTCACCGAAATGGGATTGCCGAATTGAAGAGAACGAAAAGTCACCGAACGTGCTGTGACTTTTCTATTCTCTTTGAGATCACTTACAGGGTTATTCAAACTGTAGCACCGGAGTGTTATAATGGTTACACCTTGTGGCCTGAAATACTGGTTACAGCTTCTATTTTATTTTCCCTTACAGCCACTTAGTATGCATTAATATTGTTAAACTGGATAGTAATGTATATATTTTTCGGTTGCTGTGCATCGTGTTACCCATAGGCTGCACCAGAGGTTTGAAATCAAAGTGGTGAAGGTCACGCACGCCGCATTGATTTGTGTCTGGTAAATGGACCGGTCAGTATCGGGATTTCATGTCGCGTGTCTGTGGGTTTCTGTACCATATTTGTAAACATAAAGTGATGTTACATGGTCAGGATAAGCCTTTCGGCTGCTGCTGCTGGACTACAGATCCCATGGTCCCCTTGCTAGCATTAACGTGATGCACTTGAAGCGTAAGCTAGCAGCTGATTGGCTGCTGACCAGTAGAATCCGTAAGTCGATACAGGTTTTGCCCAAGTTGCTGCAGGGCGTTCAGTGACGGAGTTGCAGCAACCGGCTTCACTTAACGCGCCCCGGGATTCAACATCCAGATTACGTGTTGGAAGTGAATTATGGGAGTTGTAGTTTGAGTGGTATTTTCTCGGGAGTTGTTGTGTTGCTCTGAGTTTGCTGCCTCCTCGTCCCGGATAATAAAAGTAAGTTATTGTAGGAATAGATTTTCCTCTCGCGGCGTGTTTTATCCTCAAACCCTGAGGGTACTGGGTGCAGGAAACTCCACTTTATTGTGACATTCCTGACATGCATCAAACTATACGAATAAGTAAAGCTAAAATGTGATTTTTTTTTTTCATTTTTGTCCTTTCCTGTCTCAGGCTGCTCGGGCAGAGGGTGTTGATTGCATCGTGGCTCCTTACGAAGCGGATTCCCAGCTGGCGTTTCTGAACAAGAACGGTTTTGCTCAGGCGATAATTACTGAAGATTCTGACCTCCTGGCTTTCGGCTGCAAAACGGTAACTCAGGATCCATCAACATTCTAAGACGGGCGTCATGTGTGTTATAATGGACGCGTTTTGTGAGCTCGTGTGGCCCCAGGACAAATCACAAGATGATTCTTCTACAATCTAAATAGGACTCTTTGCCGAGCTTCTATCTAAGGCGTCTTTTCTTTGCAGACTTGTTAATGTGGTACACATTTATCCAATACTTTTATAGTTAATTTTGGAGAGAGATATATATATATATATATATATATTTCACCAGGAAAAGTCACTCCACTTTACCATCCATGAAAAGTTCTGCCACGGTAAATAAAGTCGTGTGTGTTTTTAAAGGAAATGTTAGGGATTATCCATAACCAGGGTGTGAAATGCACTGAGACAGGACATATAGGTTACATTGTATCAATTGAGGGAAAAACCTTTACTACGTCCTTATAAGGTCAAGTAACACATGTTGTCAAAGATAAACACTAAACAAAACCCAGGAAAAAAAGTAAAGTAAAAAAACAAAAAATAAAGCAGAGTGCGTTAAATATAAATAATATTATTTAGGATTTAACGCACTCTGCTTTATTTTTATTTTTTTTCCTGGGTTTTGTTTAGTGTTTATCTTTGGAAAAGCGTGTATATGTGAAGGCAGCGCTTCCGTGCAAAATAAATAGATATTAATTAGGGTAGGTGCTGCCGTAGTGGAATGTGCAGTGTCCACACACCTCCAAGGACACACAAATAATATAAAAGGAACAAAACATAAATTCCTGGCGCACCTTGTATATTAGAACATTGTTTTAGAATACAATATGTATGATACAATTGTAAGTGAACAGTGGGTAAAAAATATTGAGTATATTTTTTTTTCCTCTTAACACTGAAAACACTCAAATTCAAACAAATTCAAAAAAATAGAGAAATCAGAATACTTATATTAGTAATGATGGTATCTTTATCTTCCTCCTTTCCTCCTTGGCAAATCCTCTGGAGTTAGCTTTTTTTCCCCCCAATGGTGACTCGTTTATTCATTAGCTCATTCGATGGTATATGGAGGTGCTATATAAATTTCAGGGAGGGGAGGGAGCAAACCTTATATAGACAGGTGCTAAAGTAATAAATATGCAGCAGGACGATATGCTACTATATTCAAAAATTTATTCCTATAAATTCATATAAAAATAGACCATATGGTATGCACAATTAAAAAAGTTATTTAAAAAGTAATCGTAAAAGGGGACCAAAAAAAAACCATACTCTATTTATTTTTTACCCACTGTTCACTTACAATTGTATCATGCATATTGTATTCTAAAACAATGTTCTATGTTTTGTTCCTTTTATAGTGTTTATCTTTGACAACATGTGTTACTTGTCCTTATAAGGACGTAGTAAGTAAAAAACGTCAGTCAACAGACTCATATCAGCATGTCAACTGAAAATCAAGGAGTGGCAACAAAAACCATAGTCTTTAATGATCAGCAAGACACTCCCAGATACTGGATTTTTAAATAAACGACATAGGGTACAAATAATGGAAATGCGAAGCAACTAGTTTTGAATATAAATGCGAATGGCTTCTAATTGGTATGGATACCATGCACAAATACCGTGCCGCCGTTTCTAGCCGCTGGCCCTAATTGTTATAGGCTAATGCTCAATTCTATTCTTAGCCTAATTTAAGCACAAACGCCACACACACATTTAAAAGCAAAAGTTCTACATTAGCTCGACATATGTTTCGCCGAACGCAAGTCGGCTTCGTCTGGAGCAAAAAATAATTCGCTAGCTTTTGCTCCAGACTGATACGAGTCTGTTGACTGACGTTTTTTGCTTACTATTTAGTTTTCAGGTTTAATCCTGTTTCTTGGGGGGTGTTGTCCCTGTTCATCATCAGGGTCAAGTGATTGTATTATTAGGAGACTAGGTCTCTCTGGTCTTCTTTTGTGTCTTGTTTAGCTTATGACGACATAGTAAAGGTTTTTCCCTCAGTTGATACACTGAGACAGGACATATAGGTTACATTGTCTCTCACACCCTGGTTACTGATAATCCCTAACATTTCCTTTTATTTCATATGTATTGTGTGTTACCCCCTTCCAGCAACATATAATATGGAGTTGTTTGACAATCAGTCATTAAAGGTTGCTTTCATTTGCTGCCATTTATCATTTGAATTTCTCTTATACACCTGCTGAACTATGGTGTGTGTGTGTATATGTTACAGGTAAAGCCCGAAGTGCGGATAATCCTAGGATTACCCGGGTAATCATGACATCACCCAAAACCGCTGGGTAAAGATGCAAAAAAATGAAAATTCCGGACTTTACCCGGGTAATTTTAGGACTAACCAACTGCCCTTGGGTAACGGTCTGGAAGAGCTGAAAAATCTGCACTTTACCCGGATAATGTGCAAGTCTGAAGATTCACCCGGGTAATCTGAGGACTATCCACAGCTTCACCCGGGTAATCTGAGGACTATCCACAGCTTCACCCGGGTAATCTGAGGACTATCCACAGCTTCACCTGGGTAATCTGAGGACTATCCACAGCTTCACCTGGGTAATCTGAGGACTATCCACAGCTTCACCTGGGTAATCTGAGGACTATCCACAGCTTCACCTGGGTAATCTGAGGACTATCCACAGCTTCACCTGGGTAATCTGAGGACTATCCACAGCTTCACCTGGGTAATCTGAGGACTATCCACAGCTTCACCTGGCTAATCTGCAGAGCATCCAACCCCGCTTGGGTAACAGTGAATTTTGCTATTATCTATGGATATTATCAATGAAAATGGCAAAAGACAAACATTAAAATGTATTGCGGATATAATGAATATACAGAGTGACAGGATATGTTTCTTATATGAAAGTGAAAGAGTTACACGATCCTCATGTGTCATATGTGCTTATATATCATTTCTAAAACATAATAACCATCAGGTTACTCTTTATATAATATCTTTATCTTCATAAATTAATTTTCAGACAATTAATGCACAGAGTCACATGACGGTTATTTAGTGCGTTTTGTGACTGTGGATACAATTTCATTAACAAAATTGTGTCTTGTTTTTTTTTTTGTTATTTTTGTCAGATAACAGTTTTATCCGGGTAATCCTCGGAATTCAGTAACTGTAACCTGCTGAAAACCCAAGAAAAGCCGAGAACCCAGAGGCATTTGGATACTTTGCAGAGTACCTGGATAAAGTGCATGTTTTGTTGCACATCACACTTTATCCAGCGACACTAGGGTAATGTGCGAATTACCCGGGTAAAACAGTGCAGGAAACCGGATTACCCAGAAGCCTCTGGATACTTTGCAGATTACCCGGGTAAAGTTCGAAATGTCATTTCACTTTGGACTTTTGCTAATGACGCCTGGGTAATGTCCGGATTACCCGGGTAATCCTAGGATTAACCGCACTACAGGCTTTAATCGTAACACATATATATAAATATTTAGAAGATTTAGACACATGCACAGAGTGTCAAACTCTCAATAGCTTTGCAGTGCAGCAGCTGGATTTCTTGCACATATATAGTTGTGTGGGATATTTCACTTTGGATGTAACCGGGGGATATTCTGTCGCTGTAGGTCATTTTGAAGATGGACAAGTGCGGCAACGCTCTAGAAATCGACCAGGAGCGTCTGGGGATGTGCAAGCAACTCGGGGACGTGTTTACGGAGGAGAAGTTTCGCTACATGTGCATCCTATCTGGCTGCGATTACCTTCCCTCCATCCACGGCATCGGCCTGGCCAAAGCGAGCAAACTTCTCAAACTGGCGAACAACCCGGATATCCTAACGGTAAGTGGCTGTTTAGCAGAGAGATTAGCAGCATGCCTGGTCGGCGTGTGCAGTGGTGGGACAATAACCCCTTCCTATGGTGCGCGTGCAGTCTGCAGACCTCGCTGAGCATTATGGAAAAACAGCTACAAGCCATAGAGGGGTACCAGGGCCGCCGACCCCAGATTTTTTTGGTTGTTTGTTGCAAATGTGATTTGCTTCACCAGCCCGTCTGAGGAAATCATAAGCTGCGTTACACGTCAGAAAAGCTGATCTGGGGGGAAAAGTGCTGTCTAAGTGTTAAAATATAAAACCTAGCTTCTGTCATGTTAATCTTCAGTGTAGACCAGGGGTCGGCAACCTTGGTCCTCCAGATGTTTTGGCACTACATCTCCCCTAATGCTCAGCCACTCACTAGGTTCGCAGAGATTCGGGAAATGTGGTACCAAAGCATCTGAAGGGTCGAGGTTGCCGAGCCCTGCGTCAGATCTAAAATACCATTGGGAGGTGACTCTAATCTATTTATTTCTTCTTTTAAATTAAAGGTCATCAGAAAAATTGGCCAGTATTTAAAAACGAATATTACCGTTCCGGACGAGTACATCGATGGATTTGTACGGGCGAATAACACGTTCCTTTACCAGTTGGTGTTTGACCCTGTAAAAAGAAAACTCGTTCCATTAAATCCTTATAATGCTGATGTTAATCCGGAAGAATTATCTTACGCCGGGCCGTATCCTTTCCATTATTATTATTATTATTATTATTCTTTATTTATAAAGCGCCAGCATATTCTGCAGCGCTGTACAATAAGCACAGTACAGACAGGGTTACAATACATTGAACAACATTTGACAAACAGTACAGGAGGAGATGAGGGCCCTATTCCCGTAGGAACTCACAATCTAGGAGGGTTGGGGTTGGAAACAGGAGGAGAGGACTGTAAGGTTAGAGTGATTGATGGTTGCGTCAGTGAGTTGGGTGGTAGGCTTCCCTAAATAGGAATGTTTTAAGGGAGCGTTTGAAGGAAGAGAAGTTAGGGGAAAGTCTGACAGTACGAGGGAGAGCGTTCCAGAGAGTGGGGGCTGCGCGTGAGAAATCCTGCAGTCTATCATGGGAAGAGGTGATGCGGGGAGAAGCTAGGCGCAGATCACTGTTTGACCTTAGGGAGCGGGCTGGGGTGTATTTGGTGATTAGTGAGGACAGGTAGTGGGGCGCTGAGTTAGTGAGGGTTTTGTAGGTAAGGATAAGGATTTTGAACTTAATTCTGCAATGGATGGGGAGCCAGTGAAGGGACTCGCAGAGGGAGCGGCAGAGACAGAGCGGCGGGTGAGGTGAATTAGCCTGGCGGAGGCGTTCAGGATGGATTGTAGGGGGGAGAGGCGGGACAGAGGGAGGCCAGATAAGAGATTATTGCAATAGTCGAGTCGGGAAATTACCAGGGCGTGTATGAGTTGTTTTGTGGTGACAGCGGTAATTAACTTTCCATGTTAATGACCTGATATACTGCAGATGCTCTGGAAGCCGCGGCCTGGGATCTCATCGCATACAAGTCGCTGTTTTGTTGTAGCCTTTTTTTTTCCTGCACCTTTCACTGTTTTATAGTGATTTTAGGACAAACCGCCTCATAATAATTTTAAACTGCTCTGCAGTTAATCCGTCAGTAAAACAGCTGAATATACGTGCGTGTTTGTTTTTGTTTGTTTGTTTTTTTCCTTTCTCTCCTTTTCCTTAAGTTTAAAATAGAAACATTGGTGATTCGGCTGCTTTGCAAATTGCTCTCGGAAACGCTGATGTTAACACCATGAAACAGATCGATGATTATAATCCAGATGATCCGATGGTATGTGTATTTATATTACGGATAACTGTGTGTTTACATATATATACAAAGAGTGCTGCACACTTGCTGTGATGAAGTACATTGTGAAAGGCTTATACAACGTGTGATCACATCTTCTAACACACACATAAAATGTAACTAGATTACTTGCACATTACAAATAAAATCACTATATAAAACACATGCTGCTGCTTTTTTCTTCATATAAAGAAAAATATCACACAATGGATGCACCCAGTGACACATATAGAGGAAAATATCACACAATGGATGCACCCAGTGACACATATAGAGGAAAATATCACACAATGGATGCGCCCAGTGACACATATAGAGGAAAATATCACACAATGGATGCACCCAGTGACACATATAGAGGAAAATATCACACAATGGATGCACCCAGTG
The DNA here is from genome assembly GCA_009667805.1 of Leptobrachium leishanense. Classification (NCBI taxonomy): domain Eukaryota; kingdom Metazoa; phylum Chordata; class Amphibia; order Anura; family Megophryidae; genus Leptobrachium; species Leptobrachium leishanense. The sequence goes on from RXON01005136.1 coordinate 10,875, forward strand.
ACACATATAGAGGAAAATATCACACAATGGATGCACCCATTGACACATATAGAGGAAAATATCACACAATGGATGCACCCATTGACACATATAGTGGAAAATATTTTCTAACTAAACAAACAAGAGAAAAACAAACATGTAAAATATCCGCAACATCAAATAAACACAATAAGGACATTGCATTTATTGGTGCTACTGGCCCTTTAACAAACCCCCATCTATTTAAAGCCTTAGACATGTTGTGGTTTAAATCTTTAGTTGTATGTTTTGAGAGTTCGGAATATTGTATATTATGTTCTTATGTTTATATAATTGGTTAAGTGATCATGAGACGCATTGACTATTTGTCCCGTGTATTTATTCACTTTTAATGTTTCATAATTTTTGCATCCGTAAAATATATATCTAAATTTTTATTTTAATGTATTAATGCTGATCACTGTCCTAGTTGCAGAAATATTGTATTTTCTATTTGTTTTTAGTCTGGTCAGCACCGCAGCCAAAGTTGGAACATCAAGGAGTTGGCGCACACTGAGAGTATTTGGAAAAGGAATAACACGCAACCCCTACACATCGTGAATGATGAGAAAAAAGCCGAGGACAAACACGGCCCACGCGGGTTAATTCTCCCCAGCAATAAGACGACTGTGAAGAGGCCCCATGATGGTATAGGTGAGTCTGTGAATAAAATAGGGATCACGGTTTGGTATCTGCAATATGTTATGTTTAAGCAGTGAGGATAAATCCCATTTGTCATCCAGGAGCGCTCAGCGCTTCCCCTGCCGTTCCTCTCAGCGCTTCCCCTGCCGTTCCTCTCAGCGCTTCCCCTGCAGTTCCTCTCAGCGCTTTCCCTGCAGTTCCTCTCAGCGCTTCCCCTGCCGTTCCTCTCAGCACTTTCCCTGCAGTTCCTCTCAGCGCTTCCCCTGCAGTTCCTCTCAGCGCTTCCCCTGCCGTTCCTCTCAGCACTTCCCCTGCCGTTCCCCTGCCGTTCCTCTCAGCGCTTCCCCTGCAGTTCCTCTCAGCGCTTCCCCTGCAGTTCCTCTCAGCGCTTTCCCTGCAGTTCCTCTCAAGCGCTTCCCCTGCCGTTCCTCTCAGCGCTTCCCCTGCAGTTCCTCTCAGCGCTCCCCTGCAGTTCCTCTCAGCGCTTCCCCTGCAGTTCCTCTCAGCGCTTTCCCTGCAGTTCCTCAGCGCTTTCCCTGCAGTTCCTCTCAGCGCTTCCCCTGCAGTTCCTCTCAGCGCTTCCCCTGCAGTTCCTCTCAGCGCTTCCCCTGCAGTTCCTCTCAGCGCTTCCCCTGCAGTTCCTCTCAGCGCTTCCCCTGCAGTTCCTCTCAGCGCTTTCCCTGCAGTTCCTCTCCGCGCTTTCCCTGCAGTTCCTCTCAGCGCTTCCCCTGCAGTTCCTCTCAGCGCTTCCCCTGCAGTTCCTCTCAGCGCTTCCCCTGCAGTTCCTCTCAGCGCTTCCCCTGCAGTTCCTCTCAGCGCTTCCCCTGCAGTTCCTCTCAGCGCTTCCCCTGCAGTTCCTGTCAGCGCTTCCCCTGCAGTTCCTGTCAGCGCTTCCCCTGCAGTTCCTCTCAGCGCTTCCCCTGCAGTTCCTCTCAGCGCTTCCCCTGCAGTTCCTCTCAGCGCTTCCCCTGCAGTTCCTCTCAGCGCTTCCCCTGCAGTTCCTCTCAGCGCTTCCCCTGCAGTTCCTCTCAGCGCTTTCCCTGCAGTTCCTGTCAGCGCTTCCCCTGCAGTTCCTCTCAGCGCTTCCCCTGCAGTTCCTCTCAGCGCTTCCCCTGCAGTTCCTCTCAGCGCTTCCCCTGCAGTTCCTCTCAGCGCTTCCCCTGCAGTTCCTCTCAGCGCTTCCCCTGCAGTTCCTCTCAGCGCTTTCCCTGCAGTTCCTCAGCGCTTCCCCTGCAGTTCCTCTCGGCGCTTCCCCTGCAGTTCCTCTCGGCGCTTCCCCTGCAGTTCCTCTCGGCGCTTCCCCTGCAGTTCCTCTCAGCGCTTCCCCTGCAGTTCCTCTCAGCGCTTCCCCTGCAGTTCCTCTCAGCGCTTCCCCTGCAGTTCCTCTCATCGTGTTTGTATTCAGGACTGATGGAAAAATGCCGGTTTCTGTCGAGGCCTTCGGTAACAAATGAAAGACGCACCGTGTGATGTACTGTAGCTTGTAGTCTAGTGCAGGGGTCAGCAGCCTTGGCCCTCTGGATCTTTTGGAACTCCACGAGGCTTTACCAAGCTAATGAGTGGCTGAGCATCATGGGAGATGTAGTTCTAGAACATCTGGAGGGCCAAGGATGCCGACCCCTGGCTCTAAACTCCATGTCCAGCAGACAGTACTAAACGCTGCTCTTCCTAATGAGCACCGCATTAAGTGTTGTTTTTACAAGTGTCGCAAATACTTTAATTTATTAGCGCTTTTTTCTTGCTGAGGATCATGGGGAATGTAGTACTGGAACACCTGTGGTACTGAAGTTTCCATTGCTGCCTTAAAACTAAAGGGGTTATTCAGAAAGCACTGAAATTTCAGTGCTTTCTAGTTCGGTGCGCTGTGATTCCAGTTTGTCGACCCTGCGGTGAATTCACTATTCCCTGAAGTGCGCCAAACATGGAGTCGCTGAATGCCGCCAAACTGCAGGGGGGAAAAAAAACAACAAACTCTGCTATTCTTCTAATAGCTGCTTAAACCAGTAAATATGCATTAAAATGTGTCTAAATAATAAAATGGTCGGTTACAGAATAAAAAAAACTCCTTTTTTAAAAAAAAAAATCTGAATAAACAGTTTAACCCTTTCGCTGCTGAGGCTTTTCCCGCCCCTGTGCTGAGGTCATTTTTACCGGTTTTGCTCATCATGTTTAAACGTGTTTTGAAGGCTTATTTTAGTATATGACCCAGACATATTATATATCGTTCTTTCCGTCAGACTCGGCAGATTTATAATATGTCATATTATATGTATACGTCATGACCTGTCTGTATATTATAACAAAAAATGCAATAAAATATGTATTTTCAATAATTTACAGCGTGTAAAGTGTTTTTTTTTCACATTTTAACATGCGAGCAATTGCGGTTATATTTTGTATGGGGTGCGCTTGTTAAACAAATTAGAGATGGGGTCTCGTTACATTTTTTTTTGGGGAAAATTACACGATTTTTAACAAACGCACCGCATACAAAAATCGTTAGTGCAGCATCATTGTTCACATTATAATTGAAATGGGAACAATATTGCTGCATTAACAAAGCAAAAAAAAGAAAAAAAAAGTGTTTTATATTTTTTTTTTTATATAATTTTTTTTAAAATATTTTTTTATTTTATATTTTATTTATTTTTTTTACAAACTTTTTTCACTTTCGTGTTTGGTATCGTTGGAACGGCCATGCTCTGGCCGATGCAACAATACCAAACGTTAACCCCTAGCTGCCACGGATCGGGAGATAGGGAGTTCATTGGAACTCCCTATCTCCACCGTTGGTGGCAGTTAGGGGTTAACTCCAGGACTGGCGTCATCTTGCTATGCACGATGACGCCAGTCCTCAGGGGGAGTTCCCGGAGGCTTGGCCGACATCCAAGATGTCGGCCAGCTCCGGGAAAGGATCACGAACCGGCGCTTTTCAGCGCCGATTCGCGATCCAGCTCCCCAGGGGTTAATGCCAGGTACCATTTGGAAGGGCAGGCTTCCAAATCCCCCCCCCCCCCCGAACACAACATTAAAGCCTTCTGCAGTAACATGAAAACCCGGGGGATCGGGCACATGGGGGTAAAAAGAGAGGGCAATGGAGAGGGGAGCAATGCGTGCGCTGCACAGAAGGCTTCAGTGATGATCACTCTCTCCAATATCACCACTGTCAGGTAAAGGGATCATTCATGAGCACCAGGTGCTTGGAATCAGGAGAGGAAAAATGACACCTTAACAAGAAGAGCGTATAAAGGTCCCCGCAGGAGTTCCTGGCTAAGGCTAGGGTCAGACGAACGCAGTATTAACGTGCGTTTAGCAGCACTAAATCACGGCCGTGCTAGCAGCAAATGACGTCCAATGCCGGGGAACACACGACGAACGGCCGCACGAAAGTTCGTCCGTGCAACGCAAGTGGCAAACGAACGCATTTTTTAGAGAACGTCAAACCGCTATTACTGACGTACAGAGTGCGCTGCGTCCGCATAGCGGCGTGTTTGCGTGATTGGGAGACGTCAGGCGCTGCTAATGTCCGGCCTACATAACGTCCAGACGCAAAAAGTGTTTTATTGATGATCCGTACAAAATCACGGACGAATATGCGCATCGTATGACCGCTAACGCGTATTTCGTGAAAAAATACGTCAATGCGTTCGACCGCACTTTTCCACGGACGACGCGAAAAATGCGTTTGTCTGACCCTAGCCTTACGAGCCGCCGTGACGCTGCTGTGGGGAGAATAAATTGTATGGTTTATTTAACGTAAGTGACAATATGTTATTTCCAAGGTGTAACAAGTGTCACTGCTTTTGTTTCTTCTCCAGGCGGCACGTCGGACGCCGACATCTTTAGCCAGTATTCCTTTTCTAAATCCAAGAAAGCCAAACCTGAGCAGGACAGTCCTGTATCTCCACCGAAGGCGCTCAGCCCGGCTAAAATATTACAGCCGTTGGAGGATTGCTCCAACAACAAGGTATCGAACCCGCCGCCCCGCGTGCGCAACAGATTCGCCACATTGCTGCAAAGAAGGAACGACGAATGCGCATCTGTGTCTCCCACGGGGACAAGGAGTAGGTAAGTCACTTCCTTTGTCCTTCAGACATGGTTTTGCCGCAGGGCTCAGAAACCTCGGCCCTCCAGATGTTTCGGAACTACATTTCCTATGATGCTCAGTCAACCCGGTGAGTGGCAGAGCACCATGGGAGATGTAACATCTGAGGGGTCAAGGTTTCTGCCCTCGATTTATCGTCTAGAATCTGTAACAATATAGTATCATGTCTCTTTATAATACAAAACGCTGATACTTCTTATTGATTTCCTGGTTTTAGCCATTTTATGTCTCTTCCCACATTCCATTAGCTGTTTTTATCACTTAACAAAACCCAGTCTGCCCCGGCCTAGAATTAAAGGGACGAAGGACAAACTAATACGTCCCGCAGAGGCCTCGACCCTAACTAAACACCAACTCTCACCATATTAACACCTTCTTTCATTTTGCTTCGGAGCTTGTAAAAGAAGAAAAAAGGATTTCATATATTTGAGATTGCGTAGGAACCGCAAATTGTCACCACTGCGGGACTTTACTTATTATGCAAGTTCCGTATCACCTGTGCGGCACGATGGATCGGAGCTACACACATGCAGAGAACCGATCCATCAGGTGCCTCTCCAAGACTGATCTCTACCACCACTGGTCTCAGGGTGACGTCGGCCGCTCTGTGTGCTGCTAACACCAGTGACCGATCTGGTGACCGGCAGCCAGGAAATTCAATAATCCCAGCTGCTGGTGACACGGGTTTAGGTGGAGGAAACTCCTCCGCTTCACCTAAGTGTTTTCTCCAGATCAGGGCAGCTAGGGGGGGGGGGGGCACTTCTTACATCTTGACCTCTTTTATAGTTTATATAACACACACTGCAGCTCCAGGCTCTGGTTTAAAGCATTATGTTCAATCGGGTGATTTAAATTACAACTTTTATAACTTGGGTTTTTAAGGCATCTTTAGTGTTAATCTAGGAGATGTTTTTTTTGTTTTTTTTTTTTTATTAAAGGAACACTCTACTCAAAAAATCCCCCCCCCTTTTTTTTATCCTAACCTATCCCTATTCCCTTAATAAATCTTTAGTTTTTATTTATATTTTTGTAACTGTAATACTTACCCTATAATCCACTTCTTTCCAGCGTTTTTTTTATATATACTCACCTCCCTCCTCTTCCGCTCCCGTCCTACTTGATGCTTCTTGGCTTCTGGTTTACATGAGAAGCGCGCATGCGCGCCTCTCACATAAGCCAGCCAATCGGCAGGCTTCCTCCCGGCTCCCTCTGAGGATTAGTGTTGCGCGCAAGAGGATGCGCGCAACACTAACCCTCAGCCGCTGCCGCCAGCTACTGTGGCGAGTTGGAGACGTCATCGCGCTGAAAGCGCGATGACGCCTCCTACTCGGCAGAAGCGGGAAATATGATTCCTGCTCTGCTGAGTGACGGCTGGGAGGGCGGAGTAAACTCCTCCGCCTCTCTCAGCTGTTTTCAGCTTTTTCAGCTGAACTGCCGAGCGGAGGGAGGGGGGACAGAGGGCGGCATACTCCGCGCATCATGACCACCTAAAATAGCTTAGGTGGTCATGTTGCCTAGAGTGTCCCTTTAAATCTTAAATGTCAGGAAAAGAACACAAATTAATTCTCCTCTTTATTTTCTAATTCTAGGTTTTTCTGCAAACAGTCAGACTTGTCAAACTCGTCGCTGCCTGAACCAGATCAGATATCAGGGACAGAAAATGTAAACGGAGACGATGGTGTAACGGAGAGTACCCGGAAAGCCGATGTACCGGAAGAATGTAACAATGGGGTCACAGAACGCTTGTCTCCGCTGTCGGTGGACTCTGCGCTGCCAGATGTAAAGGCGTCTCCCGTTCACACCCCCAGGGGCTGCTTTAGCTGGTCTGGGAATTTGGGTGCAGGAAACTCGAGAGCGTCAACCCTCTCTCCATCGCTGCTATCTCTCCGGAGGTTTCAGAGAGCTAAGTCTTGTACGGAACCGAACGAGAGGGTTAGGACTGATAACCCCAGCAAGTGGGAAGACGATCAGGATAACGAAGACTTCCAGCTTCATCCAAGTCCTCTGGAAACAGGAGTAGCATCACATTTCTTTAAAGGGGGCGACTCCAGCTCGGAGGTAAGGGGGGGGGGGGTAACCTTCTTCCTTTACGCTCACTTCTTTATTGAACTAGAACAGAGCTGTCAAACTCCCGGCCCCTCCAGATGCATTGAACACCCAGCAGCTGGCAGCATATTTGTGGTTTATTGTTGCCACTGTATCATTAGATACTTAATCCCTGTATTTGGTTTCAGAGGATTATTTACCCATATGTAAACATCCTGGAAAATTGACTAACCTACTACATTCCAAGACGAGACTTAAAGCTACTCTGTGATGGTACATTGTATTGTCTTCATCTTTCTGCAAGTTTCTCCAGTCCCCTTCATGCCGCGTCCCTTCCTTTTGTCTTTTCCCTTTAGATTGTAAGCTCTTTGGGGAGCAGGGCTCACTTTACCATATGTCAGGAATGTATTGTAGCTACCGTAAGCCATGTACTGCGCTGTGGAATATGTTGGCACAATATTAATACATAATAATTAAACCTGTGACTTATGCTAAACTTTTTGTGTTTTTTTTCTTCTAAGGAGCTGAGCAATTCTTTGGAGTCTCCCTGCAAATTCACCACGAAATCCTCTCCTCCTGAACGGAAGATTCTCCCCTCTAGCAGCAAGGTGCGCGTCGTCACATCTAATCTGCCGGTTACCATCGCGATTTGTTTTCTGTTACTCAGGATTCATGAGCTGTAGATCACCTCCCCAAAATATTCCGAAGGTGTCCTTTTCACCCCCTTTTCGGTCTTAAGTGTTTCATGTAGTAACATTTATAAGACGGAGATGGCAGCATCCGGAACCTGTCACTGTAACTATTAGGGATGTCCCGATTCGATCCTAGGAATTGATTGGGACACGATAACGCCAATTTTTGGGGATCAGTGTTTTCAAGTCAGTCCGCTGCATGTCAGGCTGGAAGATCACAATGTCGGGGGAAGATGTTGCCACAAAATGCCAAACAGGACACCCCTAGCAACTATATAAATGGTGCTGTTGTGGCATGTATTAAGGTTTATGTCAATATTTTTAAAAGATGACCTCGGAGCCAATGGCGGCTCATCTGAAACTGTGGCTTAAACGTTCGAAAGGTTATTTTGTCGTTGACGCGATTTAAATAATTTTAGAAATTTCTTCACGTTCTCGCAATGTCGGCTGTAATTTAAATACGTGTATGTTTGTTTTTTTTTAGTTTCCTGGACTCCATAAATCAAAGAGTTCGTCATCTGGGTTTGGAAAGAAACTGAAGACGACCGCGCCCGCCAGAGCCAGCGGCCTGAGCAGCCGGGGACGCACGAAATCCACCCAAAATAACGAGAACACACCGGGACTGCAGACAACGATCAATGACATGTGGAAGAACTTCAGCTTTAAGAAGTAAGTTCCCGTCAGAGTCGCGATGGTGAACCTCGACACACCATATGTCTTGAAACTACATGTCCCATGATGCTCTGGCAGCGTTAAGGTTGGCTATGTGTCATGGAACATTTAGTTCCAAAACAACTGTGGTGCCAATATTTGCCATCACTGCTTCAGACAGAGCCAGGTAGAGCATTGCAACAGGCTCCATCACTTCTGTAACTCGCTGGGTTTGTGTAATGTTTTATACTGGTATTAAATCGAGCTCTGTTTAACGAGTCTTTTCTCGGTTTTGCTTTTCAGGCATTAATGGGAAAACACGGCTCACGTGTCACAGGGCCGCGCACATAGCTCCATGTCTGTACCAGGCGACGGATCTGCAAATCCTTTAACGCTCCGTGAACTTTAACCTGTGGTTTACCTGGGACGGTTCATCTGACATAGAAATTCCTGAGCATTAAAATCTATGAAGTTTCAGAGCGGCCCGGCCTGCGTATCCTTTATAATAAACCTGATAAAGGTGAATGTACAAGTAACACTTTCCATAAATCTGCTCTGTCTGATCCTGGATTGTCTCGCCAAGAAGTGTCCAAACACACTCTGTGTCGATGTATGATCTCAGCCTGGATTATCTGTGTCGGCTCACAAAGATCTGGAACAGTAATGGAAATTCTGGCTTTTTTTTTTTAAGTCCTAAAATAAAATTAAATCAACAGGTTGCATAAAGAGCAGAACACACACACACTTTATTTTTTTTGCTTTCAATGAGTATAAAGGTTTTTGTTTAAAGGAAATTTGTGGTCAAAATAGAATTTGGAAAAAAAAAAAAATTGTTTCCAAACTATTATTCATTCCTTTTTGAATCCTCCAGCAAATCGGTTCATTAATATCCCCCCCCCCTCTCTGTTTTTAGGCTTTAGCGCATGACCATCAATAGACTCTGGCCTCCCCGGATGTTTCTGAACTACAACTCCCATGAATCTCTGGCCATCTGTTACATTAAAGGAATTCTGGTTGTGTTGGTGCAGACCAGTAACATCGGGGGGGGGGGGAGCACAGAGTTTGAGATCATCGCTTTAGTGTGAGAGTGTGCGTGTTTATCTTCTCTTTACTTGCCCTATGTTTTATGGAAGCCCAGCCGCCTGGATTAATTCATAACATGAGGAATGTAATTTTACATATCCGATCACATTCAGTATATTTGTGCGCTGATAGGAGTATATTCACACAAAAGCCATCAAAGTCCTGTTGTCATGGGAGAAATGACTTCTGCCCATGTGACCGGGCGCCTCTCCCTTTTTATATAGGGCAGCATTTATTTCCCTGACCTATATACCTATATAATGCAAAAAAAACAAACAAACGGATATTGCCTTATGAAGTTTCTCCATCCCCATGTGACTGTGGCATGCCGCAGAGAGGCATCCGACAGGACTGCAATTTGGTCGCTGTGAGTGCTGCGCTGTCTGCCTGTCACCATCTGACAGCACGCTGAGCCGTCCTGTAAGGTGTCTCTGCACACTGCGCTCCCTCCCCCACGGCATCATGGCGTGGCACCAGGGAGGGGGGGGGGGTTAATTCAAAATATAATATGTCCGTTTTGCATTGTATAGGGCAGTGTTTTTTGCTGATTTGTGTAAAGGGAGCGGTGCCCTGTCAAATGGAAAAAAGGAGTTTCGCCCATGACGGGTACATGTTAGGAGTGGATTTTGATTTAGTCATTGCAGTTTGTGGTTGTTAGAAGAAATCTGTGCTCATATATAAAAATGGAAATCAAACCAAAAAAAACGGGTTTGAATGAAATCCATTCCTCCCCTGCTTGTTTGGCGGCGGCGTCGCCCCTTCCACTGTTACTGAACTTTAAATAAAGCTCTGGGTCGCGGAATCCAGCAATAGTCTGCCGAACGTAACATTTCACTCCCACCTCCTTATTTTTTTTATTTTTATTTTACTTTTTTGTAAGGTGATTATGTGTTGAGACGCCCTTATAAGTGTCTGTTTTTAAGCACCTTCGTATGTTTAGATTAGTTGTAGGGTTTTATTATTTTGCATATGGCTTCAGTGTGTGTGTGTGTGTGGGTGTGTGTGTGTTTGTGTATAGATCAGGATCTTCATCGTGTCGCTTTCTGAGAAACAAAAATACAACTGGACATGCTCTACTACCATGTTTCCCAACCCTGGTCCTCAGGTCCCCCTAACAGGACAGGTTTTAAGGATCGCCTTGGGGGAAACGCAGATTGAATCCTGCAATCACTGACCTGCAAATCATATCACCTGTGCTGTGCTTCACATATCCTGCAAACCTGACCTGTTAGGGGGACCTGAGGACAGGTTCAGGAAGCGCTGCTCTGTCTTATCAATCACATTGGAACCCAATTAAATCTCCAGATCACCAGTGAACTCTATACAGGAAACCCCCTCCCCCAGATTTTATATATATATATTTATAGTTTTTTTTTTCTTAGTTTTAGCATTTTAAAGAAAAGAAAAACATTTTACTACAAACAAAATGTTAAATCTGTTAATCTCTTCTGCTTCATTTGACACATACACTCCAGCAATTCTTCTGTCACCTCCCTTTTCAAAAATAACACTATGGGGGTTATTCAGAGAGAGGTGAAAACCAGGAGACTGGCAGGAGAAGCGAAAATTCCAGGTCAAAATAGCTGATTTGGAAAGTGAGATAAATGGGAGAATTTTGACCTAGAATTTTCACTTCTCCAGTCATTCACCTGAGTTTCACCTCTCTGAATAATCCTGTATATGAATCTTAATAAGAACTGTAATGCTGTGTCTCGTTTTCCGGCCATAGACTTACCCTGGTTACGTTGACATATTTTGGGTGCAGAGAGCTCTGTTGTGATATGCTATAAGATAGAACCAAGAAAAAATCTGCTCTGGTGCGCCAAGGGTTAATATACCACATGGCCGTTTTTTTTGTCACACTTTTGGTAATCTAATATCTTGATAATCTGTGGGGGGGGGTTTTTCCTTGTATATATGTACATACTCTGTAAAATATTAAGGCCAGGCGTGATTTACTTTTCTCACTTTTTTTATACGAAATTTTTATAAAAACACCTTTTGTTTTTCCAATAAATTTAATTGTCGTTCAGATTTGTGTGTGTTTTATTCAGCGTGCTATTGATTATCTGCTTACATACAGCTCTTTAGATAATACCAGGGTTTGCAGAGGTTTCATTCTTAGCTAGTGCTGAAACCCTGTTTCGTTGGATGGTGAGTGTTGTGTGTCTCCCATCTGCTGCTTAAGAGCGTTTTTTTTTGTCAGGATTGCGGGGATTCAATATTTTCCTCACTCTGCAATCTTCCATTCTAGAGACCCCAGTTTTGCAACGGTGGAACCTGAACCGGTATTAGTCATGTGTGAGGCACCAGGTTATTGAGCATCAGAGAAAGACATACCCAGATCACACTAGGACAGGGTTTCCCATCCTGGTCTTCAGGTGCCCCTAACCGGCCAGGTTTGCAGGATATGTGAAGCACAGCACAGGTGATGTGATTTGCTGCTCAACAGCAGGACATACCGTGAGATCCTCTACAGCCTTGTCTAAACACTCGCTCCTCCACCCCATTGACTTCACTTCGGTTTTATCCTAGATCACAGCTGTAAAGTGAGACTTGCCATAAGATTTGGCTAAATGTTGCATTGTAGGAAAAATCCACAAAATGGAGAAAGGAGATAAAAAGGGATAATAAAGTTTTAGGTTCTATTTGTAATTACTTCAAAGAAGGAAAGAAAAAAAAAATCAGCAATCTAGTTACAGCTTATGTTATTGGTCGTGTCCCTTTTTAATACAGAATTTGACAAAGAAATGTGGTCAGCACACACAGAAAATAATTAATCTGAAACTCTACTCATCCTTTAAAACTATAAAGTGATCAGGAAGGATGAGTCGAGTGCCCCCCCCCCTCCATTGACCTGGAGATAACGCTGGGTGTAACGGGCGAGGTTCTTCCACCCAGGGCCAGATTTATAATTAGGCAGAGTAGGCGTTCAATTAGACCCCTGTATCTGTGGAGCCCTACAGGCTGGAGGAACGCATAGGGTATCATCGGAAAGGCCAAAGTTTATGTAAAAAAATTCTAAACAGCACTATTGTTCACTTTACAATTTTAAAGTGGACAGTGATGCACTAAATCACCTCATTTCCCACACCGGCAGCAAAGAGTGGAGGTGATGGCACGATATATTGTTTCATCGACAACCTAGACCGCGGCATTGCAGTGAGAAGAGGAAGGGGGACATTAGAAAAGTCTGTATCTCTGATTTTTACATCATGCAAGGTCAAGCGAGGTGTCATTGGAAAGGGCAGACATTGGCCTTTCCAATGATACTAAACATGACCATATAATGCATAAAGATAAAAATTGAATGCAAATCCCCCCCCCCCCCACACACTTTTCTAATGCGGGGACATTATATGCTTTTACTGAAAGTAAATTCAATTAAAATCTCTAAGACGTTATATAAGCAGAGTATAACAATTACCTGAAAACAGCATAATTAGGCTTTTAATTAAAATAATACGTAACCTTTTATCAGTAATTCCATTTTACATTTCGGGGCCGCAGAACGCGTCAGGGATCACTGTTGGTATTAATGAATTCTACAGGTCGATTCCCTTGTAATGTTTGGCTTTCCTTATGATACACTTTTTTTGTGTAGCCTTTTCTCTGAGTCATCTCTCTCCTATTAAATTGTGAGCTCACTGGAGCGAGGTCCTCTTTTAGTGTCCTCAGTGTGTGTAACTTTCTCGTTCATTTGGGTTACAGGAGCCGGTGGTGCTTTATAAACATTTTATTTGCATTACCATATATGTCTAAAAATATACAGCTTGATCTGGGCCCAAAGTACGACAGTAAAAGCTGCTCAACAAACATCAATAAAAGAACACATTTTCAAACACTGCCCCATGTCTCTTAGGCTGGCAGCACACGAGTGTTAACAGACCGAGGAAGGAAAGTCCCTGGGAGTTGGCGTTTCTTCCACTCTGTGCACCCAGCGTATCCCGGTCAGCGTCCTTTTAGCTTTTTGACGGGGAGGGCTTTTTCACGTCCGGTGGTTGGCCCTCCCTGTCAAAACGGCACGGACGCAGGGAAGTGCGTGCGCACACAAGCACCAAATGCGCTGGTGTGCTGCCAACCTTGATCAATAACAAACAGGTCTATTCACTAAGGCACACAGGCCTTTTTCTTTAACGCACATTACATGCGTTAAAGAAAATCAGTGTCGCACTCGACACCCGCCTGCCCTCCCCCTTGCGTGATCTTCCATAGGAGGATAGCGGAGCCCCGTCGACGCGAATCATCACTGTCGATGCACTAGGATTCACGTCGACGGGGCTCCGCTATCCTCCTATAGAAGATCGCGCAAGGGGGGAGAGCAGGCGGGCATCGAGTGCGACGCTGTTTTTTTTTAACGCACGTAATGTGCATTAAAGAAAACGTCCCGCGTGCCCCCGGCCTTAAGGTGAAACTCAGGAGGATTGTCAGGAGAAGAGAACAACCTAGACCAAATAGCCAATTTGGAAAGTGAGATAAATGGGAGAATTTTTCTGGTTTGGCTATATTGACTTAGGAGAATGACTGGAGAAGTGAAAATTCTGAGTTTCACCCTTTACTGAATAGACCTGAAAGAAGAATAGAAAAAGATACAACATATTGAACACGATGGAACCTTTATTATTTATTCAGTCTGTATTTCAATGTAATGTTTCAATTTTACTACAGACTGGGTGAACTTGCAAACTCTACCCCACGGAGCTCGCAATCTATTTATTCTCTGTATACAGTAAGGATATCGTCATGTTAAGATGGAAAAGTAATACCAGAATAAGAAACATGAGGAATAGGTTTATCATCTAGTGTCACAGTAAGAAGAGAGATTGTCGCAATAAGCAGACCCTGACCCGCAGAGCTTGCCATCCGTTCATACAGTCTGTAGATTAGGAGCTCCTTCTTCTTGTTACTCACCGGAATAAGTTGCATGTGCCGCTAGAATGAGAAGCAGCACCACACAGTATCTTCATCTTGGTGACCCTGAAAATGTATGTGTATCACAATATCTCGGTCCTCAAGAGGAAAAGATACAAAAAAAGAGAAACACCATAAAAAGATGCTTAGATTCAACGTGACAAAAATAAAGAACAATAAAAAAAAGAACAGTTTTGATGTGGACTGTCCATAGCCCCATGTGTCTCTATCTCCAGGAACATACCTAACAAACAATGTTACTAGCCACACCTTGAACTAAGGCGAAGTGAAACAATGTCTGATGTTTTGCATAATGATAAATATTGACAAAAGTACGGATTTATTTTTATGGAAATTCACCAAAAAAAAAAAAAAATGGAAATTCTTGGAGATAGTTATGTTGGATTGATAAATCATTATACTTTCATCTGTTCTAAGCTTATTATTATATGAGACCCAAATTTTGAAGCGCAACTCAACTTAGAGTTTTCAAGCTACGATCACCAAACTTGGCATGGACCCTCAGCTTGTTCTGACTTTACCTGCTGTATATTTTCTTTTTGTATTTTTTTTTAAATTCTTTATTTAGAAATTTGAGATAGGGTCACAAATCGCCCAGCAATATAGGGGCCACGCAGGGCCGTCACAGCAACTCTCGATGAATAAGTACAGAAAAAGAACAAAACAAAAACAAGAACAAAAATGAAAAATACTAATAAAGTCTTCTTAGGCCAAAAGGCAGCACCATCAAAAAGCCCAAAAAGTTTATAAACAGAACCAAAACGTAGTGAGGAAAAGCTACAGAAAAAAACAAGCATAGGGCCTCAGCGAGAAAAAAAAAAGGGATCCCCAAATGTCCTCAAAAAGCATCATAAACAGAAAAAGGGGAAACCAGTCTGTCCTCAGAGTCCCATGCTGCCAGTGGAAAGAAAAAAGGGGATTCGGCACGACAAGGGTCGCATCAAACATGGGTAACTCTGGAGCCTCAGGCACTGCGAGGAAACTTGCCGTAGCGCGTAGTTATCGAGGGGATGGGGGGGGGGTGGAAGGGCGTAAAAGGGAGGGGGGAGAGAGAAAAAGGCCAGAGAATTCAGACGATAATGGGAGAAGTCCGCAGAGCCATAAATCAGAAGGGGGCACCATTCCGGTCAGGACAGAGAGCAGGCAGTGGAAGAGGTACGCATGGTAGGGCTCTCAGCCTGGGGAAGTGGCCGTCTGGTCCAGGGCAAGTCCCGCCCCCAAAGCAGAGGCCAGGCTTCGGCTGGATCCGATATAGTGTACGGCATGTTCATGTAGGTAACGACGAGGGAGCCAGCTAACCTCCAGCGGTAGCAGATCCCCTTACGCCGAAGAAAGGTTGTCAGCTCCTGGATCCATTGACGCGTCATCAGGGTCACGAAGGGCAGGTCTTGGTATATCATCAGCAGGGCTCCATCAAACCGAATAGTCGCCCTAGCCCCCAGGGCTGACATGAGAGGCGACTTGGCCGCCACATCCGTGGCTACTGCATGTCACGAGGCGTATGCGGTTCTGGTATGAGCCCAGCAGGCGGCGACAGAGGGGAGGCCAGAGAGGAATCACGCAATGCAGATTCTTTAATAAAACATAAATGGTCCTTAACTGCAAAAGAACAAAGGTAATAGCAATAAAGTCCAGGGAGAGTTCTTGGAGAGTCAGTGGATTGTGGGTAATGCAGTCCTAGACTGCAGACAGGGCCCACCAAGGATAAGCCTAGACAGCGGTACCTTGATCAAAAGGTCAGACGGTGAGAACAACTGTAATCCACAGGTAGACAGATGGTAACTCGATACGTAGGATAAACTGGTACAGGAAGAGCAGGTTTGCACACAACCAAGTGACCTCAGTCAGGGAGAACAATAATGCAGACCCACTGCTGGCTGGGTCTCTGCCTTTTAAAGGAGGCTTAAACACAGATAGGCCTCAGCTGGAAGTCCAGCGCTAGAAAGGAAAGACCCAGGCTGGATCTCCAGGAGCCTGGTCCAGGTGCAGAGCCTGGGTAAAACCTGGAACAGAATCCAAGAAAAGGAGGATACATGGCAAAGTTCTAAGATCCAGGTGTGCAAGACAGGTACATGGGGTGGACTGTGACAGTACTCCGCCCCCGACGGGTGCCCACTGGGCACCGAGGCTGGAACGGGATGGAGCATAAATCACCACCCTCCAATGTACTCAGAGTCTGGATTGCCATAAACGTCACCATAAGCACGCAGAGCCCTCTCAAAATGTGGCAGGTTTTCTTTGCAGACCAATGTGCCATTGGATGCCCAGACGCAACCCTCGGGAGCAAGACGTACAATGGGTGACGGGCCTTTGGCACGACCCGGTAGGGCAGCGCCCTTGGCAAGGCTCGATGGGGCAGCACCCTCGGCGATGACCGGTGGGGCAGCGCCCTTGGCACGGCTCGATGGGGCAGCGCCCTTGGTGACAACCTTGGGACTGCACGGCTCAACAGCGACAACCTTGGTACTGCACGGCTCAACGGCGGCGTCCTTGGCGAGGCACGGAGGAACAGCGCCCTTGGCGAGGCACGGAGGGGCAGCGTCATTGGCGAGGCACGGAGGGGCAGCGCCCTTGGCGAGGCACAGAGGGGCAGCGCCCTTGGCGAGGCCCTTGGTACTGCACGGCTCAGCGGCGACCTGGGTACAGCACGGCTCAACGGTGGCAACCTTGGTGAGGCACGGCACCTGAGTGACCTCGGTACTGCACGGCTCTTGCTAGGCAGTGAGCGGCTTGGCCTTACGGCGGCGTCGACGACCCTGTGGTGGTGATAGCTCAGGAGAACCTGCGGGATGCAGGGCAGCGACAACTGGAGAACCTGCGGGATGCAGGGCAGCGACAACTGGAGATCCTGCGGGTTGCAGGGCAGCGACAACTGGAGATCCTGCGGGTTGCAGGGCAGCGTCAACCGGAGATCCTGCGGGTTGCAGGGCAGCGACAACTGGAGATCCTGCGGGTTGCAGGGCAGCGACAACTGGAGATCCTGCGGGTTGCAGGGCAGCGACAACTGGAGATCCTGCGGGTTGCAGGGCAGCAACCTCTTGAGATCCTGCGGGTTGCAGGGCAGTGACTTCTGGAGATCCTGCGGGTTGCAGGGCAGCGACCTCCGTAGTCTGTATCAAAGCAACCTCCATGGGCATATAAGGCTCCGAATCTGTGGGCAAGGTAGGTTCCATGTCCATGGGTTCAACGTCAGCAGGCTCAGATGGCGGGGTCTCCAAGTAATCAGAGAGGGAGTCATCCTCTGTACTCTCCACAACAGAGAAGTTTTCCCTACATTCAGGCCTCTTAGATCTGGGTACCGGAGTGTGGCGAGACTTGCCAACTGTGGTAGCCTGGCGAGCCCTAGCAGGAGCAGAGACTGGGCGAGGCTTGGCTGTGGGCTGGCGAAGCTTGACATCAGCTTGGCGAGACTTGGCAGGATTTGAGACTGGGCATGACTTGGCTGTGACCTGGCAAGGCTTGATAGTAGCTTGGCGAGGGCTGGCAGAGACAGGGTGCTGTCGAGCTTTGGCACTTGGAGTTCGCTTAGACTTTGATGGCAAGGACTCAGCAGGTAATGTCTCTTTGCTTTTAGCATGCACAGACACAGGAGGAGCAACCAGTTGAGAAGCAGGAGTAACAGGGTTGACTCTGGTCTGTGCAGGGGATGGCTTGGGTGGGCGCACAGGGCACGCAGATATGAAATGTGAGCCCGCACTACAATAGAAGCACAGTCCCAAAGACCTCCTCCTGGATCGTTCCTCCTCAGACAAGGGTCTCCTGCAGCCAGACATCGAAGTTAAAGAGCGCACCTTAGGTGAGGTGCCCCTTAATCCTTGCAGCACTTTAAGCAACATAGAATCCAGTTGCTGCAGGAAGTTCTCCACAGCCATTTTCATGGATGCCACCACCACCTGTATCACCGCAGACTCGTAATAAGAATGTCTGCATGCTGTCACGAGGCGTATGCGGTTCTGGTATGAGCCCAGCAGGCGGCGACACAGAGGGGAGGCCAGACAGGAATCACGCAATGCAGATTCTTTAATAAAACATAAATGGTCCTTAACTGCAGGCAAAAGAACAAAGGAAATAGCAATAAAGTCCAGGGAGAGTTCTTGGAGAGTCAGTGGATTGTGGGTAATGCAGTCCTAGACTGCAGACAGGGCCCACCAAGGATAAGTCTAGACAGCGGTACCTTGATCAAAAGGTCAGACGGTGAGAACAACTATAATCCACAGGTAGACAGATGGATACGTAGGATAAGCTGATACAGGAAGAGCAGGTTTGCACACAACCAAGTGACCTCAGTCAGGGAGAACAATAATGCAGACCCACTGCTGGCTGGGTCTCTCTGCCTTTTAACCACTTCGCTGCGGTGGACGCGCTCAGCGCGTCCAACCGCATGTCACGTTCCATGCGGTGGACGCGCTGAGCGCATCCAGCCTTTGGGGTCAGCGTTCGGCCGGGTTCCGGCCGATCGCTGGCCCCCCCGGTGCGGGCTGACATCCTCGATGTCAGCCCAGCATCCGGAACCGCCGCCGGGCTAATTAGGTGTCATCGCGGGGGCGCGATGACACCTAATTCAGGCGCCCCCCCCCGCATGTGCGGAGGAGGCGCCTGAAAGGGAGGGGGGGAGGTCCTTCGGACCTCTCTCCCTCCCGATCAGCGCCGTTGCGGGGGTTAACCCAGGCACCATTTGGAAGGGCACAGCCTGCCCTTCCAAATGGTACCTGGCATTAACCCCTGGGGAGCCGGATCACGAATCGGCGCTGAAAAGCGCCGGTTCGTGATCCTTTCCCGGAGCTGGCCGACATCTTGGATGTCGGCCAAGCCTCCGGGAACTCCCCCTGAGGACTGGCGTCATCGTGCATAGCATAGCACGATGACGCCAGTCCTGGAGTTAACCCCTAGCTGCCACCAATGGTGGAGATAGGGAGTTCATTGGAACCCCCTATCTCCCGATCCGTGGCAGCTAGGGGTTAAAGTTTGGTATTGTTGGATCGGCCAGAGCATGGCTGTTCCAACGATACCAAACACGAAAGTGAAAAAGTTTGTAAAAAAAACAAACAAATTAAAAATAAAAATAAAAAAATATTTAAAAAAAAATTATAAAAAAAAAAATAAACAAGTTTTTTTTCTTTTTTTTGGTTTGTTAATGCAGCAATATTGTTCCCATTTCAATTATAATGTGAACAATGATGCTGCACTAAAGATTTTTGTATGCGATGCGTTTGTTAAAAATCGTGTAATTTTCCCCAAAAAAAATGTAACGAGACCCCATCTCTAATTTTTTTAACAAGCGCACCCCATACAAAATATAACCGCAATTGCTCGCATGTTAAAATGTGAAAAAAAAACACTTTACACATTGTAAATTATTGAAAAATCATATTTTATTGCATTTTTTGTTATAATATACAGACAGGTCATGACGTATACATATAATAATGACATATTATGAATCTGCCGAGTCTGACGGAAAGAACGATATATAATATGTCTGGGTCATATACTAAAATAAGCCTTCAAAACACGTTTAAACATGATGAGCAAAACCTGTAAAAAATTAACCTCAGCACAGGGGCGGGAAAAGCCTCAGCAGGGAAAGGGTTAAAGTAGGCTGAAACACAGATAGGCCTCAGCTGGAAGTCCAGGGCTAGAAAGGAAAGACCCAGGCTGGATCTCCAGGAGCCTGGTCCAGGTGCAGAGCCTGGGTAAAACCTGGAATGGAATCCAAGAAAAGGAGGATCCATGGCAAAGTTCTAAAATCCAGGTGTGCAAGACAGATACACGGGGTGGACCGTGACACCGCATTAACATCCCTCGGGTAATCCTGAGGGGCTGTCGTAGCTTTGCGGATCCGGTACACCACCCCGAATACCTCCGGCGCGTTGGGCGGGGACTCGGACACCTGATGAGCCAGACGATTTGTATAGGAGAGCAGGTCCGCCGTAGAAATCGACTCTGGGACACCACATACTCGGACATTGCGTCAACGGTGGCGAGATTCCAGGGTCTCCACAGAACGTGTCAGCAGATCAACCTGGGTCTGGAGGGCGTTCAGATGAGCTGATAGGACCACCTCTTCGTTCGCAAGGTCCGTGGTTTGTGCCTGCACCGCGTACCATCTCCATGTCAGCCCGTACGCTAGACGTCTCAGTGGACCAGAGCGACTTGATTTAGGCAATGAAGATCCGGTAGTCCTTCATGGTGGTGGGACATGTATCATCCGAGGTATTCGTAGGGGCCTCGTCCAGGCTCACAGGGGATGTCACAGCATCTGAAGGAGTTCCCGTTCCTTCACACTTACTCCATCCTGGCAAGCGAAATGAAAAGGTGAGTAACTGCAGCAGCTTTGTTTGCTTTGCAATCGAAAAGTGGATGGGTTTGATGAATGACAAAACCTCAAACTCAATATGACAGAGGTCAGACAAGGTGATTAAAGAATACAAAGTGAAAAAAGTCAAGTATAATAGTAACAATTTCCTGTGCAGATAAATATTGCTGGTGATAATATTACTCGTCCAAAGTCACAAAATCAAACTGTAGGTACAGGATCCAGAAAATCTTTTATTGATCAGAATATAGAAAACAAAAACGGTGACCCTCGGGGAGAAAACCCACTGACACGAGACCCACTGACACGAAACCCACTGACACGAGACCCACTGACACGAGACCCACTGACACGAGACCCACTGACACGAAACCCACTGACACGAAACCCACTGACACGAGACAGCCCCTCATAACATTTATACCAAGAAACTAAAGACAATACTTTATTTATTATGAGATTAATTTTTTCAATTGATTATATGCACTTATTAAACTTATTTGTACCTATCATAGCATAACTCAGTGAATCGTACGATATTCACGTGTTGCTCATAATGGTTTCAGCCTCTCACATGAGACCAGGCGGCTTCCAGTGACATCACCAGGCTGAGGAGTAAAGGTGACCTGTTCCCATATACTTCCTTTATCTCTGGAGCACCACTTGCTCCGCACCTTGATGGCCTTTTGGTAGTGTCAGCCATGACCTGGATGGCTGAAAACCCAGAGTAAAACCACATTAGTTCACCAACAATGACGCCCATGATATACACCAATCTCCTCATTTGTTTGAGAAGCAGACGGACCTGGCTGTCAGTAGCACTGATCTGCAATCGTCATTATAGTTTGTGACGGCCTTTTACCTTGCGTTCAATCCACATTTTTATGGTCACACAGCGTTACTCATAAGGTTTTATTGAGATGAAGAGGTTAATGATTTGTGATTGCTGAGCAGGTTGTGCTGGGTATTTAAAGTCACTGAGTATAGTTTGTATCAGTCAGTTCAAGCTGCCGTGTAAGACTTGTCGCTGTATGATGAACGGTGCAGAGCTTTTTCACGTATTGCTTGTCATTGCGCCGGTCCAGGAGATTTTCTCCGGTGAGTACAATTCCTGCTGCTGGTACGATGTGCTGGATAAAAGGTAGAGGTGCGGGAGGGGAGCAAAGGATGGGACACTTAGGGGATTTCAGTGGGGATTTCAGCTTTTTCAGCCTTTATTTGATGTGTACTGTTATATCAACATTTTGTATCCACTTTCTCTCTCATTATATATATATATACTGTATATAGTGTAGATTGAATAAGCCGTGTTAGCTCAGATGCCAAAATCACCAGAGTTTAGCAGTTCTTAGTGATATTTTAAAGCACTAAATAATGTGACTTTTTGATAAACACGCATCTAATTTTTTTAGGTCAGCAAACAAAATAATCCATATTTTGCAAAGTCTGACGTTTTAAAAACAATGTACACTATGTAGACCCCACACACAAAATCGTTTCCGTCAAAAAAAATAATCTTTGAAACACACCTGTTAGTAATCTAAGTGGTGGTACTGGCTTCAATCGCTTACAGGTATCCAACCAATCCCGGGAGGATCCCCAATTAGGGCTCTCTCCAGCTTTTTTGAGTTTTGGCCACATGTGACTCTCCAATATGTCACCAGCCCCAAACCTCTGCCCTCGCACCCAATTCACTTGAATTTTGACATTTGTTTTAGTTTATCATGGTTTCTAAATATGTTTTTCTATATCACTCCTACGGGTCCGAGCAGCTGGTGTGAGCTAAAACGCCATGGCTAATGGAAAATCTAGCGCGAGTCACTAAAAGTGTCACGATGTGCCCCCGTTCCGGCGGCGCCTGGCAGCAACTTCCTCGCTACTCGCTGACCAGGCGCCGAGTGATATCGCAGCCAGTTCCACACACGTGGGACGCCGGGGGGCGGACCTGGCGCGCTGACGCAGACCCGCCGGGTTTAAAGTCCGGTCTCACAGAGACGCCGGTGCCCTGACGTGGTATTCACTTCCCGCAGAGCTCTTGTGTTGTTTTGGCTATATCTGTGTCTGACCTTGCTTCTGACTTTAACCATTCTGGTGTATGACCCCTGGCATTGCGAACGAACCACTCTGTGTATGACCCCTGGCATTGGCAAACGAATCATTCTGTGTATGACCCCTGGCATTGGCAAACGAATCATTCTGTGTATGACCCCTGGCATTGGCAAACGAATCATTCTGTGTATGATCCCTGGCATTGGCGAACGAACCATTCTGTGTATGATCCCTGGCACTGGCGAACGAACCATTCTGTGTATGATCCCTGGCACTGGCGAACGAACCATTCTGTGTATAACCCCTGGCATTGGCGAACGAACCACTCTGTGTATAACCCCTGGTATTGGCATTGACTCTTCTCACGGTTCTGCTTCTAACTTTGGTACCGAGGTCAGTCTGTGTGGCACCCTAAGCACACATCAGACTACCCTTTATATTACTAAGGTCCTAGGGAGAACGAATACTCTATTCTGTACTTCTGTCTGGTATTTACCCTTTTTTGTATATTGTCTAGTTAAATTATCTGTCTAGTTGTGCCGACCATTTCAAGGATCGGAAGGTTAGAGAGCGGTCTACGTATAGGGACCACATTCTGATATTCAGGGGGATTCGTGACATTACGTCAGGGCCAATGGATCCCGCAGACCTCTCTAATCAGTTGGCACGTATCGCAGCCAGACAAGAAGAGCAGGACCATAGGATGGACCAGATTTTCTCTCGCTCTGCAAACCCTGTTAAATCGGTCCAATACAGGAACCACAAACCCTCCAGACCCAGTATTGCCTAGGGTCAGTTCGGCCTCTCCCGAACCATAGGCTTAGTATGAAGGCACCCTTACGCTATGATGGGACACCAAGCTTATGTCGGGGTTTTTTGACCCAACTCGAGATCTTGTTCGAGAATAACCCAGGGTCTTGTATGTCTGATAAAGCCAAAGTAGGCTATCTGATTAATCATTTAACAGAAAAAGCTTTATTATGGGCTACGCCCTTGTGGGAAAATAAGAAACCCATCATCTATGACTATGAGGGTTTTACCTCTGAGTTAAAACGTACCTTTGATCCCTCTAGAAGGGCTACCAATGCGGGTAGGTCCTTGTTTCACATTAAACAAGGTAATAGGAGGGTCTCCGACTATGCCATAGAGTTTAAGACTTTGACTTCAGAGGTGCTTTGGCCGAACGACGTTTTAACCTTAGCCTTTACCGAAGGCCTGAACGACGCTTTTATGTTTGAGCTGGCTCCCTTAAAATTACCAGAAAATCTGGACCATCTGATTGATTTTTGCATAGCCATGGACGATCAAATTAGGGAAAGGAGACACCCCAGAGATAGACCCAGAAGGGTCTTGCCTCCTTTACCCTTATTACCCCGACACACCAGTACATCAGGTAACCCGGAGAACGCAAAAACAGATATGCCAGTCGTTGAACCTATGCAAATAGGAAAAACGGGTATTTCGGAAGCAGAAAGAGCTCACAGAAGAGAAAAGGGGGCTCTGCTTCTATTGTGCAGGGGCAGATCACTTCCGCCTTCAATGTCCTCAGAGACCCAGGGTTAACAGGGGTGAGAGTGGCAAATTGGGTCAAAGAACAGCCAATTCCCAGGTTATCGGTTCTCTGTACGCCTCCTTTGTGGACAGTGAAAAAAAAAAATCCAGGATTCTGGTACCGATCTCCCTAACCTGGGAGGGGGTTCACCTCAAGACTGAGGCGTTCTTAGACTCTGGGGCCTCAGGTAATTTCATGGACAAATATTTTGCTGCCAAAAACCTCTTACCTCTGGTTCTCAAGGAGAAGCCTCTAATGGTGGAGGCCATAGATGGAAAACCCCTGTCATGTCCACAGATCACTCACGACACTGTTGATGTATGTATGAAAACAGGAGTTTTGCACCGTGAAACGATAAGATTTCAAATTATTGAATCTCCCTCATGTCCTGTCGTTCTTGGTTTCCATGGTTAACAGAGCACACCGGTTATTGATTGGGTCCAGAGAGACATAAAATGTTGGGGTCCTAGTTGTCAGTCTAATTGCCTAGGCAGGGTCAATGTGATTGGTAGCCTCAATATTGCCACAGCCCCTCCTTTATCCACAGAGGTCCCTGAATGTTATCTGGCATTAAAGGAGGTGTTCTCTAAAGCCAGGACTGAGTCCTACCCACCACATCGTCCATATGACTGTGCTATTGATTTACTCCCCGGTACTATGCCTCCTAGGGACACGTATACCCTTTGTCACAAAAAGAAAATGACATTATGGAGGAATACATAAGGGAGAATCTAGAGCGAGGATTCATTAGACGGTCCTCCTCTCCAGCAGGAGCAGGTTTCTTTTTTCGTCTCCAAAAAAGAGGGAGATCTGCGACCTTGCATTGATTATAGAGGTTTGAATAGGATAACTATAAGAAATGCATATCCCATACCTCTCATAACAGAATTGTTCGACCGATTAAAAGGGGCCCGTATATATACGAAGCTCGATTTACGCGGAGCTTACAACCTGGTAAGGGTTAAAAAGGGGCATGAATGGAAAACGGCTTTTAATACACGTAGCGGGCATTATGAATACCTGGTGATGCCTTTTGGATTATGTAATGCGCCAGCTGTTTTTCAGGACCTCATAAACGACACCCTAAGGGACTTTCTGCAAACGTTCGTCATAGTATATCTGGACGACATCCTGATATACTCTCCTGATGTGCAAACTCATCACGCCCACGTGAAACAAGTATTGAAAAAACTATTGGAGGCTGGATTGTATTGTAAACTAGAAAAATGTTTATTCGACATAGAAACAGTGCATTTCCTTGGTTATATAATAACCCCTGAGGGTTTTCAAATGGATCCTAAAAAACTCTCAGCGATTCTTGACTGGCCTCTACCCCAAGGGCTTAAAGCCATCCAGAGGTTTCTGGGGTTTACTAACTACTATCGGAGATTCATTAAAGACTTTTCAGCCTTGGTAGCTCCCCTCACGGCTATGACAAAGAAAGGGGTGGGAAATCAGAAATGGACACCTCAAGCCACTCAAGCCTTTGAGGTACTTAAACAAGCATTCACTACTGCCCCCGTTCTCCGACATCCAGATCCGGCTCTGCCTTTTCAAGTAGAAGTTGACGCCTCCGAACTAGGTCTTGGTGCAGTCTTGTCCCAAAGGGAGGCACCCGACAAACCCTTGCATCCATGTGGCTTCTATTCCCGGAAATTGTCCCCGGCAGAGAAGAACTATGACATCGGAAATAGAGAGTTGTTAGCAGTCATCTCGGCCTTGGCAGAGTGGAGATACTTATTGGAGGGGTCTAGGGACCCCATCGTTATCATAACTGATCATAAGAATCTCACGTACATTGGAGATGCTAAACGTTTAAATTCCAGACAAGCGAGGTGGTCATTGTTTCTTTCAAGTTTTAATTTCGTGCTTACCTATAGACCTGGGTCCAGAAACATTAAAGCAGACGCATTATCGAGACAGTATGAGTCTTATGAACATAATATCCAAGATCAGCATCCCATTGTACCCCAGGAAAGGATTATAGCCTCTACCACGATTAGTGTCTCATCTCCTCTGGTTAAAAGGCTGCAGACCGTCCAGGGTGCAGCTCCTGGGGGGAAACCTCCCGCGAAACTCTTTGTACCTGAGAACGAAAGAGAGGAAGTACTTAACGTTTATCATGACAATAAAACCTCTGGGCATATGGGTATCACCAAAACAGTGTCTAGTATCCGTAAACTCCTCTGGTGGCCCACGTTGCGCCGAGATGTTCAAGATTACATAGCTGTGTGCGAGGTGTGCACAAGACATAAAAGTCCCAAAACAGCACCTATTGGTTTACTCCAGCCTTTGCCGATCCCCGAACGACCATGGTCGCATGTAGCCATGGATTTCATAGTAGACTTACCTGAGTCAAGAGGGAATACAGTTATACTTACGGTCATAGATCGATTCTCCAAGATGGGTCACTATGTTCCTCTTCGGAAACTACCTTCGGCAGCCGAACTGGTGCCCATTTTCATTACTAACGTGGTCCGCATACACGGTATTCCTCTTGAGATTGTCTCTGATAGGGGGACCCAATTCGTCTCCAGGTTCTGGAGAGGGTTTTGTAAGAATGTGGGGATAGACTTGTCCTTCTCTTCGGCCTATCACCCCCAGACTAACGGAGCAGCAGAACGAGCAAATCAAAATATAGAGAAATATCTCAGGTGCTTTATATCAGAACAACAAAATAACTGGTCAGACCTGTTACCATGGGCAGAATACGCTTTGAACAATGCAGTGAGTGAAACCACAGGACATTCCCCTTTCTTCACTGTTTATGGTTTTGATCCTCCCGTGCTCCCCACTACGTTTCCTGACACCACGATTCCTGCTTTGGATGAGCATTTGGCATCATTGAAAGAGACTTGGGGGAGAGTCAAACAGGCACTGAAAGAGAGTAGTGCCATCCAGAAAACCAAGGCCGACAGACACAGGAGGCAGGCACCCGTGTATCAAGTTGGGGACAGGGTTTGGCTTTCTTCACGGAATATCAAGCTCTTAGTGCCCTCCATGAAACTGGCTCCCAGATACATAGGCCCCTACAGGATCCTGCGGCGGCTCAATCCGGTCTCCTATGCTTTGGCATTGCCCCCCCATATCCGGATACACAATGTGTTCCACGTGAGCCTTTTGAAGCCACTGTTGTGTAATCGGTACACCAAGGTCCGTGCTCCCCCTCCTCCTGTCTCTGTGGAGGGCGAGGAAGAGTTTGAGGTTGAGGCCATCCTGGACGCTAGGATGTCTAGGGGGGTCCTACAGTACTTGGTCGACTGGGTGGGCTACGGTCCGGAGGATCGTTCTTGGCTCCCGGCTACTGGGGTCCATGCTCCTCGGTTAGTAAAGGCCTTCTATTTGGCTCATCCCCGTGCTCCTGGGGGTCGTCCAGTGGCCGCCCGTTGAGGGGGTGGTTCTGTCACGATGTGCCCCCGTTCCGGCGGCGCCTGGCAGCAACTTCCTCGCTACTCGCTGACCAGGCGCCGAGTGATATCGCAGCCAGTTCCACACACGTGGGACGCCGGGGGGCGGGGCCTGGCGCGCTGACGCAGACCCGCCGGGTTTAAAGTCCGGTCTCACAGAGACGCCGGTGCCCTGACGTGGTATTCACTTCCCGCAGAGCTCTTGTGTTGTTTTGGCTATATCTGTGTCTGACCTTGCTTCTGACTTTAACCATTCTGTGTATGACCCCTGGCATTGGCGAACGAACCACTCTGTGTATGACCCCTGGCATTGGCAAACGAATCATTCTGTGTATGACCCCTGGCATTGGCAAACGAATCATTCTGTGTATGATCCCTGGCATTGGCGAACGAACCATTCTGTGTATGATCCCTGGCATTGGCGAACGAACCATTTGTGTATGACCCCTGGCATTTGCGACGAACCATCTGTGTATGACCCCTGCACGCAAACGAATCATTCTGTGTATGATCCCTGCATTGGCGAACGAACCATTCTGTGTATGACCCCTAGGCACTGGCGAACGAACATTCTGTGTATGACCCCTGGCATTGGCGAACGAACCACTCTGTGTATAACCCCTGTATTGGCATTGACTCTTCTCACGGTTCTGCTTCTAACGGTACGAGGTCAGTCTGTGTGGACCCTAAGCAACATCAGACTACCCTTTATATTACTAAGGTCCTAGGAGAACGAATACTCTATTCTGTACTTCTGTCTGGTATTTACCCATTTTTGTATATTGTCTAGTTAAATGTCTGTCTAGTTGTGCCGACCTTTCAAGGATCGGAAGGTTAGTGAGCGGTCTACGTATAGGGACCACATTCTGATATTCAGGGGGATTCGTGACAAAAAGTTAGCGCCTGCCGACCCACTAACAGATCACATTGTCCGCGGGAGTCTGTGTACAAGGTCGTTTAGCGCACGCTAGGGAACCACTTAAGACCCGGGCTGAGACCCAGCGCTAATGCAGTTGTGTACAGGATAGAAGTGTTTTTTTCCAGTGCAGAGTGCCGGGCCATACCTATCCCCCACCCTCACAAGCTTGTATAAGTATGAACACATCCAGTGAATAACCTCACACCCTGCGCTTTATTAGAATCCTCCAAGGTGGCCATATTATCTATGTTTATATGCACACATATATTAATTAAGGCTGATGGGCATTGCATGATAAATGCCACCCGACACACATGTAGAATCCTTACACTGCATTTAATAGATTCAAAAGGAAGGCCAGGTGAGCCACAATAACTTCCCTGCTGCAGCATATAAATAATACATGTTTCAGGGCAAGACTTGTCCATGTGTCCATTTAAACATGGTCCACACAGTCACCCTCATATCAAGCGCTTACACACTATGAATAACCGTCAGCATAAAATGTTTAAAATTAGGCAATATATTAGATTTAGGATATATGTGGATAAAGGATATATATATCATAATAGAGCCTACTGCAACAGCAGCGACATTGCTGACCAGATCCATTACTATGGTGTATGGGGCCAAGAGAACACCTGTGCTGAATTCCTTTACATTGCCTGTTAATTTTGGGCGAGGACCTTTCACTTTTTTTTCTATTTTGCCCCTATTTAATCAGTTAACCCCAGGGTTGAGCAGTAGGTAAATTTTTGTGATTATCGCCGGGACCAAACAATCTGTTGGCTAGAATAGCGCGCGTGTTATGTAGCGCTGCCCATGTTAAGTATAGGACGCAGTAAGTACAGTAAGCTTGCGCTACAAATCGATAATTACCGCGCGCTAAGTGGTTTTCACCGTTTGTAGCGAGAGGCAAACAATGTGTTGGTCCGGCGAAAGACTGAATTTACCTGGCGCTAACGCAAAAACATGCTGACGCTATGGTTATCTCACACCAGCTGATAGATCCCGACATCTGCTACATGGGAAAAAGGACGCTGTCTATGTATGTGCCATGAGTGTCTTTTCTCACTGCTGTGTAATTGTTGTACACTGTTTGGCTTTGAATAACCCTGATTATCTTGCTAGACACTGTGTGGTATACAGTCATGTGAAAAAGAAAGTACATACTCTTTGAATTTTATGGCTTTATGTATCAGGACATGATAAAATATCATCTGATCATTAGCAGGTCTTAAAGAGATACTATATTGAAACACAGAGCTACATTTTTATTACCCTTAGATAATCGGGCCGAGGCTGCTGACAGCCCTTCCCCAATTATTATTATTTTTTTCTATGCAATCCTAACTACAATTCCATCACGCACACTTCGTGTTTAGACAACAGATTCTGCTCCCTCTTTTTTGATCACATCTTATTTTATAATGGATTTTTGTTACATGAAAATTGTATCCACAGTCACGAGATGGTAACGTTGTGATAGTAAACCCAATGTGCATAATTGTGAGATTTTCCTGACTGTCCCTCTGCTCTGATGTTGGCACACTGACTCATTAGCCAGTCCATCACATGCCAGGATTGAGCGCCCTGCAGGGTGACTCTCCCACTCCGGCCTATCGTTACTCCATTGGTATGACGAGAGGAAGTGCAAGATAGTAATAATGTGATAAGGAAATACTGAAAATTTTGTTGGTGAAATTGTGTCTCTTATTTCTTTAATTTACATTGGAAATTTGTAAAGTTTCTGTAACATTATAATAAAAAATAACTTTACAAAAAAATTTGTAATTGATATTAATAAATGTGATGATTAGAATCTCATTCTGTTGCCACACGCCTATCTATGTGTTGTTTTTATAACTTCAGATCACACCCTCCAGTATTATCACACAACGGTCTCATCTCCTGACCACGAGATGCCGCAGTACACGTCGGTGGGTTATGTGGACAGGATACAGATCACACGTTACAGCAGTGACACCGGCCAGACTGTTCCTGTGGCTCATTGGATGCAGAGACTGAAACCTGAATACTGGGAGGAAGAGACAAGAAACAACAAAGAGGCACAGGAGGCGTCCAGACGCAATGTGAAGATAGCCATGAGCCGCTATAACCACACAGCAGGTGAGACATTGCACTGTATGTGTGTATCTTAACACTATACATGCAGAATAGCGATGCAAACAGCAAAGTATTTACAACTGCATACAGAGAATCACAATGTATAGGTGCTGTGTAAGTTGTTTTAACACCTAAATGGGCTCAACAATGGAACTTTTTGCTGGAATCTTAATATGAGCATATCGTTATTCTACAGAATTGTAACAGTTCCTCTAGGTCTGAGCAGGTAATTTCACAAATAGTATAAGATTGAAGAACACGACGCAAGAGCAATGTTACTTTTGACAGCAAATTTATATTTTCTTCTAGTTACAGTCTTTTGACTAAGATGCAATTTAGTTTTAGTCGACTAAACCTACAGTAGATTCAATCAACTAAAATTTAATGGGTTTAAAGTAGAGATGATACTAGTATCGGTATCGGTGCCGTACCACCATTTGCACCAGTACTTTGTACTAGTTTGTTGCAAATGCACTGATGCCGCGCCCAATACCCTTAAGCCAGCGCTGGCTGGCTTGCCGTATCCAAGGGACTGGGCAGCAGTCCTAATACATTAAACGCATTCGGTCGGGTTGCTGGGCTGTGACGCGGCCTCGAGCCATGATCGCGTGGGAGTTGTGAGATCTCTGAGGTGGATCCTGACCAGCGTCTGTCTGAGGTTTGTGAGTATACATGTATCTGAGTAGGTATACATATATGTGGTCTGAGTGGGTATACATATACAGTTGTGTTCAAAATTATTCAACCCCCAATGCTGTAAAGGGTTTTAGGGAATTTAGTGTACATTTGTAATTGTATTCAGAA
>RXON01005137.1:0-16753 GCA_009667805.1 Leptobrachium leishanense
CTCATGCTCTGGACTATCTCAGCTAACATAGCAGACACTTCGGGCAACCTTCGCACTGTGGTGACGGCCTCTTCAGTACTATGTCCTGGTGAGTCGTAGGTGAGTCTCTGGGGCGGTCGAACAGAGCGTTTTGGTTCTGGCTCAATCAGTTCCTCTTCAGATGGAAGTACTATAGGCGCGGGTTCAGTTCTTCTTTCTACCACTGGAGCAGACATCTCTTCGGAGTATGATCCTTCCAGTGAAGGCATAGAACTGTAGTCATAAGATTCGGCTTCAGAAAATACAGGGATTTCAATAGTCTCGGGGACTTCTAACTGAAATTCAGGAGCCTCAGGCCTCAAATTACTTTCCCACCGTTCAGGAACCGAGATAACCTCTTCAGGCTCCGGTGAGCGCATCCAGTCCAGACAAAAACTTTCTTCCTCACTGTCCCTTTCGCTCTCTTCGATAGCCCGGGTCTGCTGAGACCGAGTAACGGGAGTCAAACGTGGAGCAAGCGGATTCGGCAGAGAAAGTTCGTCCCCAACTGGTATCCTCACAGCCTCTCTCAAAGGTAATAAATGATTCCGGTGCCAGTTCTTAAGAGGCCCAGCCTTTCCATCCGGACGGATTTGATACACCGGCAGACCCGGCAGTTGCTTGCAGACAATGTAGACCTGAGAACTCCATCTATCCGCTAACTTGTGCTGTGCAGCAGCACCCAAGTTCTTCAACAAAACCCTATCACCGGGTTGTAGATCCTGTATCCGAACTTTCAAGTCATAGTTCCGTTTATTCCTTTGTTCCCTGTTTCCTGAGGTCAAACGGGCCTGTTCAAACGCAGAGGCCAGATTCTTTCGAAGTCTATCCACATAATTTCTATGAGAAGCTACCGACGTCTGGTCCAGAGGTAGCCCAAACGCCAAATCAACCGGCAGTCGAGCTTCTCTTCCGAACATAAGACGGTACGGTGAGTATCCAGAGGCGTCACTCTCCGTACTGTTATATGCATGTACTAGCGTAGCTATGTGAGGACTCCAGCTCTGCTTCTCTGTGTTTGACAGCGTCCCCAGCATATTTAGCAGCGTGCGATTGAACCTTTCGGGCTGAGCATCACCTTGAGGGTGATATGGTGTAGTTCGGGTCTTTTGGATTCCTAGCAGTTCCAGTAATTGCCCAACAAGCCGGCTTTCAAAGTCTCTACCCTGATCAGAGTGTATTCTCCTTGGTAGGCCGTAGTGAACAAAGAACTTTTCCATCAGAACCTTCGCCACTGTTGGAGCGCGTTGGTCTTTTGTAGAAAAGGCTTGGGCGTAACGTGTGAAGTGATCATTAGAATATTTCCCTGCCCACTAGCATCCGGCTCTAAGCACAGGAAATCAATGCACACCAAATCCATGGGTCCTTGACTTTGCAGATGGCTCATTGGAGCGGTTCGGGTCGGTAGGGTCTTCCATTGAATACACCTCAGACATGAATGGCAGTAACTTTCCACTTCAGCTCTCATGCAAGGCCAATAGAATCTGTCTCGCACCAGCTTAAAAGTCCTTTCTGCGCCCAAATGTCCATGCTCATCATGTAGCGATCACAGTACACTCTCCCTATGTTTAGTGGGAAGGAATAACTGTTGGGTCTCTTCAGCATTGGTTGAGGGGCCCCTTCGGTAGACCACCCCATCCAACATCTTCAACCGTTCCCACTCCTTGTAGACCAATCTGGCTCCATCTGGGGAATTGGTCCTCAGAATTTCCCGTTGGTTCGTAGTTAGGGCCTTTACGGTTAATGCAATTAAGGGGTCTCTAGCCTGATCAGCTTTCAGGTCCTGTTTTGAAAAGGTAGGCAGACTTTCATCCCTCAACTGCGTAGGGTTGCAGTAGAACTCCGGAACAGCCGCAGCCATGACTCCTATGGCCTCTGCTTCAATCCCCCCCTTGACCCGGCGCTCTGATCCTTGACACAAAGCTTGTACCCCGTCTGGAGTTAACTGAGTCCATTCTGTAGTGTAGGGTCTTCTCGCCAAAGCATCAGCATCTTCATTATTCACCCCAGGGCGATACTTCAGGCTGAACCGAAACCCTGACAGAGCGGCCAACCACCGATGTCCCGTTGCGTCCAGTTTTGCAGTAGTAAGGACGTAGGTAAGAGGATTGTTATCTGTCTTTATCACAAACTCGGCTCCATACAGAGTCCTTTAGCTTGTCTACCACCGCCCACTTTAAGGCTAGGAACTCCAACTTGTGGGTAGGATAGTTCTTTTCTGAAGGCGTAAGGCTCCGGCTCACATACGCTACAGGCCTCAGCAATCCACCATACTCTTGATACAGGACTCCTCCTAGACCTTCTCTGCTGGCATCCACATGTAGCTCGTACGGCTTGTGAGGGTCCGCATAGGCCAAGACAGGAGCTCGAGTTAAACTCTCTTTCAGCTTCGTAAAAGCACCTTCGCATTGACTGGTCCATTCTCCCTGGATGGACTCTCGAGCTTTCCTTGGCCCTGGAGCTGACGGATTTCGGTCAGAGACCTTGTGGCCTTCTTCTGTGCTTTCCTTCTGTAGGAGCTTGTTCAGTGGTTCAGCTATTTTTGCGAATCCTCCTACAAATCTTCGATAATAAGAGCAGAACCCCAAGAAAGATCTAAGTTCAGTAACGTTTCGGGGTCTAGGCCAAGAAGCTACGCCTCCAACTTCTGAGGATCTGTCGAAACGCCTTCCGCTGAGACCACATGTCCCAGATACGTAACAGACGGTAAACAGAATTGACATTTCTCCAGAGACAGTTTCAATCCCTCTTCATGGAGCCTCTTCAAGACCTTCTCCAAACGTTGTTCATGTTCTTCCAGAGTCTTCCTGAACACAATTATATCATCCAGGTACACTAATACTTCGATCAGGTTCATGTCCCCGACTGTCTTCTCCATTAACCGTTGGAACGTGGCTGGAGCCCTCGTGAGGCCTTGAGGCATTCTGTTGAATTTGAAGAACCCCAATGGGCAGATGAACGCAGTCTTCTCTTTGTCTTCAGGATGCATTGGTATCTGGTGATACCCACTTCGCAGGTCTAGTACACTAAACCATTTTGCTCCAGACAAACACTGTAAGTCATCTTCTATCCGAGGAGTAGCATATTGATCTGGGATGGTTCTCCGATTCAGCGTGCGATAGTCTATGCATAGACGGACAGAACCATTCTTCTTCTGGACCATGACTATTGGAGATGCATATGGGCTCCTGGACTCTTGGATCACCTTGGTTCTTTGCAGTTCATTCAGCTGTTCTCGTAGATCATCCAAGTCTCCCAGCGGAACTCGTCTTGACCTTTCACGAAATGGCTTGTCCTCTTGTAATCGAATGCGGTGCTCAGTACTTTTAGCTAGGCCCACGTCAAACTCATCTTTCGAGAACAAGTCTCTCCACTTTAGAACTTGTGACTGAAGACGTTTCTTCCATTCAGGTGAAATGGGAGCGTCCTTGGGGTAGAACCTTTCATCTGGAATCTCTTTATCCACTCCCCCTCCTAAATCGGTAGGAGAGAGGGGCGTAGCGGACGCTACTTGCCCGATAGGCATTCGTGTTTTAAGGACTACTGGAGAATCAGACACATTGCACACGCTGACTGAGACTCTTCCTCGTGTTCTTTTCAAAGCTTTAGTGGAGATTATTTCAGGGATTACTTCTACTCCGGCTTCACTCCCATGATTAAAATCGGTTTCCAGTACCACATAGGGGCCTGGTTGTGATCCGTTTAACTTGACTGAAGCCCGGAAACTCGCTACCTCTCCTGATTGCAGAACCTTTTCTGTTCCTTCTAATCTGCATAGGCGCCCCACTTCGGCAGGTGCCTTCTGTTCTTCGACCATACTCTGATAGACTGGACGTAACATTGGGTGTACTCCTTTAGTAGAACCTTCTTCCAGTTCGATAGGTGTCAGGAGACGTCGCACCAAATCAGTATTCGTCCCCACTATCATGGAACTCCTGTTTGCCCCTGAAGGCCGAGGACACACAATGGCCAATGCATCACAACCTCCAGACTGTCCAATGACTTCGGATCTGATCTCCAACTTCACCTGTAGATACCCGTCATAAGGGAGTTTCTCAGTTCCGATACCCCAGATTTCCAGATCCTTCAATTTCTGTAGAGGGATGTGCTTCAAGTGTTTCTCATAGGAGTCTCGTAGATCAATGTCACTTGAGCCCCTGAATCCAACAGAGCTTTAGTGTAGACTCCCTCCACTTGGTTCGGCACAATAGGGGAAGGACCTATCAGCTGGTCAGGAAACTTGGTGGTGGCAACAGGACATTTAGACCCAGTTTGTTGTACCCTGGCCTTCTTCTTGGCCCGTGTAGGTTTCGGGTGTGCATTGCTTCCCCATGACGTAGGTCCGGATGCTAAGGGAGTGACTCTTTCAGTCCTGGCAGGCTCGGCAGTTGGCCAGACTTTGGGCCCTCTCGCCCTCTTAGTCCTGGCTTGATTTTTGGAGCGGGTTTCAACCTTCGGGCACCTAGGTTGCTCCTTCACTTGTGCCCTCTGGCGTTTCCCGCCGGTGAGGTGGATAACAGCCCTTCCAAGGCTTTCAAGAACTCCTCTACTCTATTTCCTTCAGGCTTTTGGCTTTTGCATTGTGCGCGGAAATGGCCCATTTCTCCACAACTGAAACATCTCCTCTTTGAAGACGTAGACGCATTCACCCGCTGCGATTCGGTTGAAGGATCCTGGCTAGACGCCCCAGCAACTCCGGTTGTCTGCATGTCTGTAAGGAACTTCTGCATCTCTGTCTGTGTCTCTGTCACCTTCAACAATACTCGGCACAGTTCCGCGTGCGCCTGTTGCAATTCAGCTTGAGCTTCTTGTACCTTCTTAACAGTTTTGTGCAACTCACCATGTGCAGAGAGGTTTAATTCTTTGCCAGCCTTCTCTGTGGATTTAAAAGCGATCAGATGCTCTTGTTCGTCCACGTCGGATCCATAGGTATCCAACGAGTCACTTTCAGGCTGCAAACATTCGTTATGCCTCACAGGTTGCGCGTAAGCTCTTTCTCCTCTCCTGAAGGATTTTTCTTCCAGTAGAGCCTCCTCCTCTCTGACAGCTCGGATCAGTTCCAGGTACTTCAGTTCTCGATTACCTTCCCTGCTTCTCAGCTGCAGCATCACTGGATCTAGAGGTTGAGCGCCCCTCAGGATCTGTTTTATTCGGATCTTATCTACTTCGGCCGGTTCGGCCCCTTTCTTGAGGAGTATCTGGTG
The DNA here is from genome assembly GCA_009667805.1 of Leptobrachium leishanense. Lineage (NCBI taxonomy): Eukaryota > Metazoa > Chordata > Amphibia > Anura > Megophryidae > Leptobrachium > Leptobrachium leishanense. The sequence continues at coordinate 5,223 of RXON01005137.1, forward strand.
CAGAATCTTATCTAGGCGCCTCATATATTCGGTCATTCTCTCACCTTTCCGCTGGTAGGTGTGTTCATACTGATACACGAGCTCTGCAGCCTTTTCCGTTCGCCCAAAAACTTCCTCCAGAACATTTAGATAATCTAAAGCAGTGCAGTCTTTCTTACTCAATTTTAGGTTTCTTACAGCCTCTGACGCAGGTACTTTTAAGCTCTCAGTAATCCTTTGCTTTTTCTGTGCTTCAGGGACGTCCCACTCATCCAGAGCCTGCATCCCCTGTTCCACCCATTCTTCAAAGGTTTCTTCTCCCGCCGGAGTTGGTACGTTTCCTGTAAAATTTCTCAACCGTCGATAACCAAAGCCAAAGTACGTGTGCGGAGGGCTTGTTCTTTGATATTTAGCCAGCAAATCTCCAATAGCCACTATAAATTCAGGCCCGATCATGGCCAACGGACTGGACGCGGCGAACACTCGTGGATTCGCCACGTGGCGCACTTGGCTGAATCAGTTGGACTTCCACCTCATCGGTCAGCTTCACGCTCGCGCCCTGAAAACACACTGGAACACCCTTTCTCCACTCAAAAAGAATATACGTGTGAGAGGTATCTGGGTTCTCTTTAATGTCAAGGATTAACCCCCGATGATCTGTTGTCAGCACGGCCACGGCCTGGCGAATCTGATCTTCGGCCCAAGTGTCTGCAGGAATATCCACGACTATACACAATTCTAACTGACTACTGTGCACCTCACACCATTTGGCAGCAGTGTCTGGATCCATATTTAACCCTTTAAATGTGTTTTTTCCAGAGACTGGATCCCGGAAACGAGCCCCCACGTGTAGCGCTCACTCCCGGAGGAGCCGCTGAATTTGAACCTCGGGTCAGTCTCCCCGCACTAGGGAATAAATATACTCCAGCACCGCCGTTGATTTTATAAATTATATAGTTTACTGAATAAACTGGCATATAATGAGTAACACGTTATACGTATATATATTTACAGTACTTCGTAATGCGAGAAACGCGCAGCGGAAAAAAAGAAATACAGCACTTCGTAATGCGAGAAACGAGCAGCGGAAAAGGAAAAAAGTACTTTTAACCCCTTAGTGGTTGGAGTGTGAGTCCCGTACAGGTTATGTCCCAAGGAATGTATGTGTATGCATGTATTGGTACCCGGGTACAATATTCAACTGGCCAGTGAATTATTTAAGAGGTATCTTCAACTAGTCACGTTGGGGCCCTGTAGGTTTTGAACAGACTGCAGTGTGCTTTGGTGTTTTACAGTGGCCTGGAAGGCCTCTCACCCATCCGACAGATACTCTGCGTTCGGCTCGACCCAGGACGTCTCTCCGCTTTGAATGGGATTTTCTGTGTCACCGGATCCGCTGTCTTGCTTTTCGGTATCGGCCACAAGATATCCAGCTCACTGCCTGCACTCCCTGTTAGATCGTCTGCGGTTCTCCTAACTCGGGGTCCTTCAGCTTAGTATGTATCAGTGTGAGATTACTAGCGGTGGATCACTGGGTCTTCGATTAATAATAAGGAAAATCCCGATCTCCAGCTCATCGTGGGGAAGGAGGAGAGGACATCCGCAGCCTCGTGGGAGGAGAGCCAGTGTGAGCCGAGGGGTGAACAGAGTGAGACGCATGTGAGACTGTGAGCGATTGTAACCAGGCTGGAGAGCAGGCGCTGCCTTGCCGACGCTGGGGATCGATACAGTGACTTGCAGTAATCCACCGCTGAGGTTTTACACAGACACAGAGTTCCAGATTGGACCCCGAGTTAGGAGACCGCGATGATCCACTGGGAGAGTAGGCGGTAGGCTGTAAATCTTGTTGTAAAAGACGGACAAGCAAGAGAAGCAGATCCGGTGGCACAGAGTCCCAGCATAATTCAGCGGAGAGATGTCCTTGATTGGGCAGCGGAACAGATTGTCTGGCGGATGGGTGAGAGGCCTCCTAGGCCACAGTTAAAGTTTAACGAAGCACGCTGCAGTACTGCTAAAAACTACAGGGCCCCAACGTGACTAGTCGAAGATTTATTAAATCCATTCACTGGCCAGTCGAAAATAGTACCCGGGTACCTGAGCTCACACACACACTTTTTGGGACATAACCTGCACGGGACTTACACTCCAGAAACGAAGGGATTAAACTTTTCTTTTACCGCTGCGTGTTTCCTGCATTACGAAGTCCTGTTTTCCATATACAGTGCTTACATTATATATGCCGCTTTGAGACCAGTAAAGTATATAATTTATAAAATCCACAGCAGTGCTGGTGTATATTTATTCCCTAGTGCGGAGAGACTAACCCGAGGTTTAATTCAGCGGCTCTTCCGGGAGTGAGCGCTACATGTGTATGTATGTATATGTTTGGAGGGGGGCCTGGTGTGTGTGTCAGTATGTGTGGGAGGGTCATGGTTTGTGTATACAGAAATGGCCTAGAAAATGCAACACTCAGATCAGACACTTACACCTTTATTCTTCTATTAGTCTTGCATCATGTTTCGCAGCCTTCGTATTACTAGGCTTTAATTTATGACTGTCCCCTTCATGACATTGTCAAAAGGGCAGAATATGGATGCCATTAAAATGCCGGGTCGATCACTGACTCACAGCAGTGTATTGTGTGGGATGTATTTGAAGGACATCACCAGGAGTAGATTAGAAGTCTTTTAAGATCCCTCTTTTATCTCATTCAGCTGCCATATCTTATCTCAGGTAGCAGAGACAGGACAACAGCCCCCCCCCCTCAGACTTATCTACACATTCCCTCATCCACCTCCCTAACTGTTAAATACTGTATAGGATAAATTACATAAATTCAGCAAAAATGGCGTCGCGCCCATACTCACCGGAGCGGCAGCAACTGCCAGGAGTAACAGCCCAGTTAATGTATAAAACATAACAAGGAAAAAAGGTGTCATCTGCGCTTGTTTCTATGTGTTCCATGTACAACAAAACTGAGGTTTTTGTTTGTTTCAATGGCCATTGCAACGTAAGCTCACTCGCCACCTCTTTACAGAGTGAGTACCTAACAATTGTAACCAAAAGGCCGCTCTACTGAGCAGCTCCAAGCCCCTCCTGCTGCTTTTCAGCCAAGGAGAGGCAAAGATATGGTGGGTTTTATTTATACACCTTTTTTCCTTGTTATGTTTTATACATTAACTGGGCTGTTACTCCTGGCAGTTGCTGCCGCTCCGGTGAGTATGGGCGCGACGCCATTTTTTCTGTATTTATGTATATCATGCTTGTAACACCAGTCCGTCGTTCTGCAGCTGTTCCTCTTTCCATGTTTTTGTTTTTAATCCCAAATGGGAAGTGTTTGGTGCGTGTATAAATAAAACCCACCATATCTTTGCCTCTCCTTGGCTGAAAAGAAGCAGGAGGGGCTTTGAGCTGCTCAGTAGAGCGGCCTTTTGGTTACAATTGTTAGGTACTCACTCTGTAAAGAGGTGCCGTGAAGTGGCGAGTGAGCTTACGTTGCAATGGCCATTGAAACAAAAACCTCAGTTTTGTTGTACATGGAACACATAGAAACGAGCGCAGATGACACCTTTTGTAAGGCACCAGCGTGACAGGCAAGGTTCCGAACCCAGGATGCAGTGACACACGGAGACCAGGTTAGGGAAAACAGGGGGTTTATTTGTAGGATTCAGATAAATAATAAGTCCAGGTTATGCAGGATGAAGGGCAGAACTTAAGGAGAGGGACCAATGGAATATGCAATCTTTGGTGGACACAAAGGGATGCAGGAGACACAATACAAGGAGACAGAGGGTAGACACACGTAGGAGACTTACTGGGGATACGAGACAGGACAGGAAAAGGGCTGAATGGTTTCTTGATAGCTGAGGAATCAGGAGACAGTTGATCAGCGGGAAACCAGGATGCAGGGGTCTAGGATGAAGTCTCTGGATGGCTCGGGAGACTTGATGCAGAGAGTAAGCAAAGGATAGCGTCTGGATCTGTGTACTTCGCTTGCTGGCTCAGGAACCATAATGCTGAAGCATTGCCTTCTGGGTGCTCCACCCTTAAATAGGGAAATAGGCTACGCCGTCTTGTAGAAGTGCTGCCCTGCAGTCAGGACAACGCAGCTCCAGGTTTGCATTTCTTCCGTTTACGGCGGGCTTTACGTGGGGTGCTGGGGGGCTCCAGACAGGGGTCCTGACACCTTTTTTCCTTGTTATAGGATAAATTACAGCCACAAAAATAAAACTCACCAAGAGATTTTGGTAAATGTCGCATTATGGGAAAAACCCACAAAATGGAAACAAAATGGAAAAAAAAAAAAATAGATTTTTCATTTTACATGAAATTACATTAAACAAAGGAAAAAACCAGCAGCATGTGTTTTATAAGGTAGGTTTGTAATGCACAAGTAATCTAGCTACAGCTGTTGTAAGTGGTAGTGCCCCTTTAACCTCTCGGTTTCTTACCCCCTCCTGTTTCACCCTATATTATCACTTTAAACCCTTCACTAACATGTGATTTTCCAAAAAAACATTGTCAGAAACCAGTGATTGTAAAATCATTTTAAATTAATTATACATTAATAAATAGGTTATTTACAGTAATAGCTATGTGGCCAGTAGATGGCACCATCTACTGCCAAATTTAGTTACCGAGGTTTGAGTTGCAGGTCTATGGGTTTTATTCTCCCCTGCATCGGCTGCTGACAGCTTTTGAAAGCCTGATATTTCAGAACTTTTGAGCAGCTGATTTACAGTTTTAGCTCTCTGGGCATTATGCCCGCAGGGCTAAAACTTTGGGGGAACATTCTGCAACCCAAAAGCAAACCAAATTAATTTGCAGCAAACAAATTTAATTTGCTTTGGGCTGCACATCAGCATATCAAGATGGTGCCTATGAAGCCCGAGATATCTCAATATTGGTAGTGAAGGGGTTAAACATGTGTCGTACTTAGCAGCTACATCCCTGTGATTCATTTAGAAGGATTCTACTTCGGTAAAAGCGCATGCGTTAAGGTCTGGAGGTCGTTGCCCTAATTTAACACATAGTGATTAGATACATTAGGCTTCTCATCTGATTGGTAAAACTTTTTAAACTGAAGGTCAAAGGCCCGTGTCAGACGAGCGCACTGATCACGTCCGTGTTGCCGCACATTTGTACGTCCGTTATAGCATATAATTATGACCAATGGAGCCCCACACACAAAGTACGTCCGCACCGAACTGCGGACACATAACAGATGCGGCAAATGGACGCAGGTTATGCAAGAACGTAAATCCACTAGAACGGACGCACAGAGTGCGCTGCGTCCGCAACATCCGAATAGCTTTGTGTATGAGTGATGAACGAGGTCAGATGGACTGCATTTATGCATCCAGCATTTTTGACAGACAAAATGGTTTTCATACAGTATTTAATTTATTTTCCCTGCTACATCAGTCAAAAAGAACGTCCGTTAAAAAAACGAACTGTGTGGCCACTACTGCGTCTTCCGTCAGAAAGTGCGTCCGTACTGCACAGGCGCACAGTCCGTACAAAATGCGCTCGTCTGACACCAGCCTAAGCAAACCAGTTTAGACAAGATGAAACAAAGATGTGTTGAAGTCTTCTTTGAGTCATGTAAAGACTTAATTAATTTGCTGGCCATTTGAACGAGACACTTCCGATTGGCCGTCACCAAATTATTACATGAATTCTATGCTAATAATAAAATAGGAGAGATACTCAACTTTCATATTCCTTGCTGTTGCTGTGGATCCCAAGGCTTCATGGTACTGGTCAATAGGGATGAGCTGTTCGGGTTCGGACGGTTCGGCGTTCAACCCGAACTTTGGCAGTTCGAAAGTTCGCGAACTTCGAACTTTTTGGGTGTGTTCGGTTTGAGTTCGAAAAAATTTTTTTTTTGAAAAAAGTATAGAAAATGCTTAAGAAAAATACAAAAAAAATCTAGAAATAAAGAGACTCTTTACTGCAGAATATTATAAGCAACGGTTTATTAGATATTGAATTAAAAACTAATGTGTACGTGGAAAGATTATCAACCCTAAATGACCTCTGTTCACAAACGGGCATAACACCAGGTGGTTTTAGTCTGGTAATCAATTTGATACATTGTACACTATACTGAGGGGGTGGGGTGGTGTCTTCTTCTAATTGAGATTTTAGAATTAATTTCCCTCCTAAAACATCCTAATATGCTGCATTTAACCCTTTTGCTGCTGAGGCTTTTCACAACTCTGTGCTGAGGTCATTTTTACTGCTTTCGCTCATCATGTTTAACCGCGTTTTGTAGCCATATTTTGATATATGACCCAGACATATTATATATCGTTCTTTCCGGCAGACTTGGCAGATTCATAATATGTCATTATTATCTGTATACGTTATGTCATGTCTGTATCTTATAACAAAAAATGCAATAAAACTTGAATTTTCAATAATTTATTATGTGTAAAGTGTTTTTTTTCACATTTTAACATGCGATCGTTTGCGGTTATATTTTGTATGGGGTGCGCTTGTTAAAAAAATTTGAACTGGGGTCTCGTTACATTTTTTTTTGGGGAAAATTTCGCTTTTTTTAACAAACGAACCGCATACAAAAATCGTTATGCAGCATTATTGTTCACATTATAATTGAAATGGGAACAATATTGCTGCATTAACAAAACAAAAACCCAAAAAACTTGTTTATTTTTTTTTTAGAATTTTTTTAAATTTTTTTCTTTTTTTATTTTTATTTTAAAAAACATTTTTCATGCTCATGTTTAGTATCATTGGAAAGGCCATGCTCTGGCCGATCCCACGATATCAAACATTAACCCCTAGCTGCCACGGACCGGGAGATAGGGGGTTCATTGGAACCCCCTATCTCCACCATTGGTGGCAGCTAGGGGTTAACTCCAGGACTGGCGTCATCGTGCTATGCACGATGACGCCAGTCCTCAGGGGGAGTTCCTGAAGTTCCAGGGGGAGCTCCAGGAGAGGATCACGATCCGGCGCTTTTCAGCGCCGATTCGTGATCCGGCTCCCCAGGGGTTAATCACAGCCACCATTTGGAAGGGCAGGCTGTGCCCTTCCAAACGGTGCCTGGATTAACCCTCTGCCCCCCGGCCATCGGGAGGGCGAGAGGTCCGAAGGACCTCCCCCCTCCCTTTCAGGCTCTTCCTCTGCACATGCGGGGGGGAGGCGCCTGAATTAGATGTCATTGCGCCGCCGCGATGACTTCTAATTGCTCCGCCGGGGCCCCGGAGTGCTGGGCTGACATCCAAGATGTCAGCCCGCACCGGGGGGGGTGCAGCAATCCTCCAGAATCCGGCGGATTGCTGCCTCCTGTGCATGGACGCGCTCAGCGCGTCCATAGCACAGGAGAACCACTTGGCTGGACGCGCTGAGCGCATCCATAGCAGCCAAGTGGTTAACTGGTGTTTGAAAAAAATTCAAAATAACATCTAAAGCAATGTTATTTTTCACTTTGGGATTAAACATTCACAGGGTTATTCAGAGAGCGGTGAAAAGCAGGAGAATAACTGGAGAAGTGAAAATTCTAGGTCAAAATAGCCAAACCAGAAAAATTCTCCCATTTAACTCACTTTCCAAATTGGCTATTTGGTCTAGATTGCTCTCTTCTCCTGCCAGTTCTCCTGGCTTTCACCTCTCTCTCAGGGTTGTTCAGAGAAAGGTGAAAACCAGGAGAATGGCAGGAAAAGAGAACAATTTGGACCAAATAGCCGATTTGGAAAGTGAGATAAGGCTAGAGTCAGACTAACGCATTTTTCACAGTGACCGAAAGTGCGTCCGAATGCATTGCCGTATTTTTTCACGGAATGCGCGAAAACGATCATATTATGCGCATTTTTGTGCGTGATTTTTTACGGATCCAAACCAGGAAACTTTGGGTGTCTGGACGTTATGTTGGCCGGACATGAGCAGGGTCTGACGTCTCCAAATCAAGCACACATGCCGCTAGTAGACGCTGCTAGTGGACGCACTCTGTACGTCCGTACTAGCGGTTCTGCGTTCTCGTACAAATGCATTCATTTTCCACTTGCGTTGCGCAGCCGGACTTTCGTGCGACCGTACTTCGTATATTGGCCGTCATTGCCCGTAATTTGCTGCTAGTGCGGCCGTGATTAAGTGCGCCTAAACGCACGTTAAAAATTCGCTAGTCTGACCCTAGCCTAAATGGGAGAATTTTTCTGGTTTGGCTATCTTGACCTAGAATTTTCCATTCTCCAGTCATTCTCCTGCTCTTCACCGCTCTCTGAATAACGACAGGGTTATTCAGAGAAAGGTGAAACTCAGGAGAATGACTGAAGAGAAAATTCTAGGTCAAAATAGCCGAACCAGAAAAATTCTCCCATTTTTCTCACTTTCCAAATCGGCTATTTGGTCTAGAATTTTCCATTCTCCAGTCATTCTCCTGCTTTTCACCGCCAAAAAATCAGTAAACTTTTTCTGCGTGTCCGAAAATGTCTCCTCTTTTCATACAGACTGCCGTCCCAAGCAGTTGTTTATGGATAGATTAAAGGAAAAGCATTTACCGTCATTTGAAATGTCATTTTTTGGTTTTTACATATTTCTATACATCCTAGAAATCCGCCACTTCACGGGCAGGTTATGGGGACCTCCTAGGCACGATATTTGAAGGAATTTTTAGTTTTTATTTTTAACCCTTATTTCATGGAAAACTCACTGTCCCTTTAAAAACTTTTTTTTAAAAACTTTTTGTCCTTGTTTCCTGTCCCCCAGGGCACTACCCGGACCCCCATACACCTTTTATGGCAAATATCTAGCATATATGCCCTCTTGGAGGGCACTCTAAAAACCGAATTTTCAGCCCCATTGACTTGTATTGAGTTCGGGTTCGGATCCGAACATTTGGAAAGTTCGGGTTCGGCTCCGAACCGAACTCGGGGAGTGTTCGGCTCATCCCTACTGGTCAACCAAGAGCAAGCACAGCAGGTCAGGTGTCCTTCAGAAGTTCCATTCATGGAATCAGGTGCCTGGATTTGCTGTTGGAGCTAGTAGAAACCACACAGCAGCTTAGCAACTGTCTGGCAAACTCTGTTGTATTTTTGTGTTTGGGACAGTGCAGTGCGAGAGCCCAAGACTGGACTTGTGTGATTTGGCTCAGATTAAATATAAATCGATTTTTGAAGCATCTGAAATTCTGAATCCACAGCTCGTCGCACAAATCGCACCCAAAATAAATGTATCCAATCGATCTGACTATACTCCGAATACAATCGCATAAATCTGGCATTAATTTAAATGACTGAGAAATTTGTGCTCACTGTGCAATGCAAAAATCGATAAATCAAGCAGAAATAGTAACCCTAACCACAATTGTATTAAACAGAGTGACCCTAACCATAATGTAACCCTAACCTTAAACTTACCCTAACTGTAACTATACCCAGGACATACTTGAAAACGAGAGAAATCTCAATGTATGCTTCCTGGTAAAATCCTTTATAAATAAAATAAATATTACTATTGTCTGGTATGGGCATATAGAGGGGACTATAGGGGTTAGTATAGTGGGACGTATAGTGGAAGAAAAAATTGGGGAACAGATGGGGGAGGGGTATGGAGGAAATATAAGGGGGAAAATACGTACAACTCTGAATTTTCCAAACCAATTCCATATTGGATTGGTCTGATATTTTTGGATCACACCGAATGGCTAATTTCAGAATCAGAGCTGAATTTTAGGATTTTAAGCCATACACATGTCTACCGAAGACTCTGATCGCACATGCTGCATGCTACTCTGGCTAAAGCATGAAGCTTGTATATGTGAAGGGGGATCTGACGTTTAATTAAAATAACGTAAACATGTCCTTTTCAGTGAAAACACTGCATGGAACATAGCAGCAGAAAATATGAATGTATCCATTCTAAGTGCTAATAAATATAGTAATTGGTGCCAAATCTATAGCCATTGCAGAGTACCACGGTCCACTCATACAGTACATAAATGATTTATATCACAACAATCACTTTAGATTAAATCAGTCATTGATGCCATTCCTATTACTCGTAGAGGATATCTCCCGGAGTACCCAAACAACCTTTGATTTAACAAAATTACAACAACCCTTCTGCTAAGTCTCTGTACTGTAAAGTGCACTACTCAAAAGCACAGAAACTGTTCTAGAACGCTGTAATCAATCTATTCAGTCAGCGAAGCCAATTTTCATGATTATACATAGTTTTCATCTCTTGTAATTGCCTTTCTGCTAATTTTTTCCTCTTTTCAAACCAAAACTGTCAAGAGTCCTAATTATTCTGGCATTTTTGCCTCTTGTACTTGGCAGTGCACACGCGGTTTTATATAAATGTGCTTATTGCTTTTTAGTAGGCTTGTGCACCGATTTTTTTTTCGGTTCGATTCTGTTCGATTTTTCGGATTTTTAAACTTTTCGATTCGGCTCGTTTCGACCGATTTCGGTTTCGATTCGATTCGGTTCGTCCCGTTTTTCGGGTACATTTTTTTCGGAATTTCGACCATTTTTCGTATTTTCGTGTCACTGTGCTCGGTTTTTGTATCGACTTTTCGTAATTTCGGAAATTTTCGTTTTTCGGAATTGCACATTTTTCGGAATTTCGACCATTTTTCGTATTTTTCGTGTCATTTTGCCCGTTTTTTGTATCGACTTTTAGTTTTTTCGAAAATTTTCGTTTTTCAGAAAATTTTCGTTTTTACAAAATTTTCGTTTTTCGGAAAATTTTCGTTTTTCGGAAAATTTTCGTTTTTTGGAAAATCTGTTCTCCTCATTTGACACATTTCAAGTCCATTCGAAAAATCCGAAAATATTTCGTTTCGGCTCGGAAAACATTTCGGATCTGAAATTTTCGGATCTAAAATTTTTCGGAAATTCGGCCGCATCCGAAAACACGAATCGGGAAATTTCGTGAAAATTCCGAAATTCCGAAACCCGAAACGCACATCCCTACTTTTTAGAATGTGAGTATATCACAATAAAGAATGGAGAAGTGCACTAATAAATCAGCGTCAAGGTTGTGAACTTGGTATCGGTGCATCCCTGGTTACAATCATATGTTTTCTGTATTCTGTACAGTGTGCAGGGCACCACCTGTCCTGTCACAGGAGTCCAGCATCCTTCCTTTCTGCCAGCTTCCCACGTACCAGAGGGCGGCTTAACATCTGGCAACATGGTTGCGGGAGCGGGGATTGTAACGGTAGGCCCCCTATAGGGTGATGGGGAGCCCCCAGGCTGTGTAGAGTGAAGCCTTTAGGGCAGGTATATGGTTTTGTTTGGCAGACTTCAGCAATCCCTTGCAACACTTAAGAAACACGATGAATTCTACACACTGCAGGACAGGACCCAATACTTGAAAAATGTGAATCCTTTAGTAGAGGTGACCGGCTAGGACGTAACTATATAAATATTAATTGCTTTATTAAACATATAAACATAAACCCTATAGAGAAGGTAGATAAGACACAACTCAAAACAAACAAAGATGGACATAATTAAAATCAGTATAACACACATGTATTGAAGGGTGATTTACCACAGAGAGTGGTTTATACACATTAA
>RXON01005138.1:0-34691 GCA_009667805.1 Leptobrachium leishanense
TAGTAAGATTACCCTTTGTCATAAAACATTTCCCACATTCAGAACATGAAAACGGCTTCTCTCCTGTATGAATTCTCTCATGTATAGTAAGCTTACCCTTTGTTATAAAACATTTCCCACATTCAGAACATGCAAACGGCTTCTCTCCTGTATGAATTCTCTCATGTACAGTAAGCTCAGTTTTTGTTCTAAAACATTTCCCACATTCAGAACATGCAAACGGCTTCTCTCCTGTATGAATTCTCTCATGTACAGTAAGCTCAGATTTTGTTCTAAAACATTTCCCACATTCAGAACATGCAAACGGCTTCTCTCCTGTATGAATTCTCTCATGTACAGTAAGCTCAGTTTTTGTTCTAAAACATTTCCCACATTCAGAACATGCAAACGGCTTCTCTCCTGTATGAATTCTCTCATGTACAGTAAGCTCAGTTTTTGTTCTAAAACATTTCCCACATTCAGAACATGCAAACGGCTTCTCTCCTGTATGAATTCTCTCATGTCTAGTATGATCAAATTTTCTTATAAAACATTTCTCACATTCAGAACATGCATACGGCTTCTCTCCTGTATGATTTCTCTCATGTATAGTAAGCTCACCCTTTGTTCTAAAACATTTCTCACATTCAGAACATGCAAATCGCTTCCGCCCTATATGAACTCTGTGTTTACCAAGACTTCCATATGTGCTTAAACATTTCTCACTGTCAGGACACAGAAATGTTCCAGATGACAGTCCTGGATTCTCCGGCTCTTTTGGATTTCCTGAGGAGCGCAAAGCTTCATCATTGATCATTATTTCTTCTAGCGCTTCTGGCGAAGGTTTCATGATGTTTTCCTCAACATATGGCACTGGTTCTTCAAAAGCAATTTCTGAAGACATTTTAGGACTTTTTCTGTATTCCTGTGTGGAGGGGGATACAATAATTTACTCCGTCACTAAACCAAATGCAGCCATGTCAAAACTCCCTTTAGTTTGGGTTACGCTAACATTTGGGTTACACTAACATTTGGCAATCATACAGTAGCTCGTGTAGGTGTGATCTATAGACCCTCTGGACAAGTAGAAGAGCTAGATAATCTGCTGTTTGAGGAAATAGCCAAAATGGCAATGAAGGGGGAAGTTATTATCATGGGGGACTTTAATCTTCCTGATGTGAACTGGAAAACCAAAATAGCTGGGTGCACCAGGAGTACAAATATTCTAAACTCCCTACTGGGATTATCTCTAACACAAGTAGTTGAGGAGCCGACCCGTAAAGAGGCCATATTGGATTTAATACTCACAAATGGAGGTTTGGTATCAGACGTTGTTGTAGGTGAAAATTTGGGATCTAGTGATCACCAGTCAGTGTGGTTTAATATAAGAACAGGGATGGAGCCGCACCACACAAAAACAAAAGTTTTAGAATTTAAAGAAAACAGATTTTTCTAAAATGAGATTTTGTGTGAAGGAGTCATTATCAGACTGGAGGAGTTTAAAGGGAGTCCAGGAGAAATGGGATTATTTAAAGGAAGCATTATTGAAGGCCACAGGCAATTGCATTCGGCTTGTTAGCAAAAACAAAAAAGGGAAGAAACCACTGTGGTACTCTGCAGAAGTGGCCAAAATAGTGAAGAACAAAAAGACAGCATTCAATAATTCTAAAACCAGTCAGAGTGAAGAAGATAGGCAAACCTATAAGATTAGGCAGAAAGAGGCAAAGCAATTTATAAGGGCTTCCAAAGCACACGCAGAAGAGAAAATAGCTCAGTCAGTAAAAAAGGGGACAAAACATTTTTTAGATACATAAACGAAAAAAGAAAAGTAAAACAAGGATTAGTTAGATTAAAAACAAAGGAAGGAAGGTATGTAGAAGAGGATAAAAGTCTCGCTGACTGCCTCAATGAATATTTTTGTTCAGTCTTTGCAGAAGAAAAGGAAGGAAAGGGACCTCAGTTAGGAGGAAACACTAAAGAGACATTTACATATGAGTTTACAGAGGAGGAGGTTCTACAGCAGCTGTCTAAAGTAAAGACAAATAAGTCAATGGGGCCTGATGGGATCCACCCTAAATTATTAAAAGAGCTCAGTGATGTAATCGCAAAACCGTTAACAGATTTATTTAACCAATCCTTGGTAACGGGAGTCGTCCCAGAAGACTGGAAATTAGCAAATGTTGTGCCCATTTACAAGAAGGGTAGTAGGGATGAATCGGGGAACTATAGGCCAGTTAATCTTACGTCAGTAGTGGGGAAATTAATGGAAAACATGTTAAAGGAAAGGATTGTTGAACATCTAAAAACGCATAGATTACAGGATCAGAAACAACATGGGTTTACCTCAGGGAGATCATGCCAAACTAATCTTATTGATTTTTTTTGATTGGGTAACAAAAATAATAGACACAGGTGGTGCAGTAGACATTGCTTATTTAGATTTCAGTAAGGCTTTTGATACTGTTCCGCATAGAAGGCTTATCAATAAATTGCAATCTTTGAGCTTGGATTCCAATATTGTTGAATGGATTAGGCAGTGGCTGAGTGACAGGCAACAGAGGGTTGTGGTAAATGGAGTTTATTCAGCGCAAGGTCTTGTTACCAGTGGGGTACCTCAGGGGTCAGTACTTGGACCCATTCTCTTTAATATTTTTATTAGTGACTAGGTGTAAAGCCTGCCCAGAGGGCAGTCTATTGATAAGTGTGGTGCGTTGTGCTTGGTTCGGTGCCATTTATTGTGAGGTGCTCGGCTCTGTGCCGTCTATTGTACTGTGCTCGGCTCTGTGGAGTTTATTGTGCTTGGCTCTGTGGCGTTTATTGTGCTCGGCTCTGTGGCGTTTATTGTGCTCGGCTCTGTGGCGTTTATTGTGCTTGGCTCTGTGGCGTTTATTGTGCTCGGCTCTGTGGCGTTTATTCTGTTTTGCTCGGCTCTGTGCTGGGCTCTGCACATCGGCTCTGTGCTCTGCTCCGTGCCGTATATTGTGCTCTGCTTTTTATTGTGCTCTGCGCCGTTTATTGTGTTGTGCTTGGTTCTGTGCTTGGCGCCGTTTATTGTGCTGTGATTGGCTGTGCCGTTTATTGTGCTGTGCTCTGTGCCGTATATTGTGCTGTGCTCGGCGCTGTGCCGTTTATTGTGCTTGGCTCTGTGGCGTCTATTGTGCTGTGCTTGGCTCTGTGGCGTTTATTGTGCTGTGCTTGGCTCTGTGGCGTTTATTGTGCTCGGCTCTGTGGCGTTTATTGTGTTTGGCTCTGTGGCGTTTATTGTGCTTGGCTCTGTGGCGTTTATTGTGCTCGGCTCTGTGGCGTTTATTGTGCTCGGCTCTGTGGCGTTTATTGTGCTCGGCTCTGTGGCGTTTATTGTGCTCGGCTCTGTGGCGTTTATTGTGCTTGGCTCTGTGGCGTTTATTCTGTTTTGCTCGGCTCTGTGCTGGGCTCTGCACATCGGCTCTGTGCTCTGCTCCGTGCCGTATATTGTGCTCTGCTTTTTATTGTGCTCTGCGCCGTTTATTGTGTTGTGCTTGGTTCTGTGCTCGGTGCCGTTTATTGTGCTGTGCTTTGTGCCGTATATTGTGCTGTGCTTGGCTCTGTGGCGTTAAGGCTAGGGTCAGACTAACGCATTTTTCACGTTGTCCGTGAAAAAGTGCGTTCGAACGAATGGACGTATTTTTTCACGGAATACGCGATAGCGGTCATACGATGCGCAGTTTCATCCGTGATTTTGTACGGATCATCAATAAAACACTTTTTGGGTCTGGACGTTATGTTGGCCGGACATTAGCAGCGTCTGACGTCTCCTAATCACGCACACACGCCGCTAGCGGACGCAGCGCACTCTGTACGTCAGTACTAGTGGTTTCACGTTCTCGAAAAAATGCGTTTGTTTGCCGCTTGCGTTGCGCGGCCGCACTTTTGTGCGACCGTACTTCGTATATTGGCCGTCATTGCCCGGCATCTGCTGCTAGCACTGCCGTGATTATGTGCGGCTGCACGCGCGTTCGCACTGCCTCAGTCTGACCCTAGCCTTATTGTGCTCGGCTCTGTGGCGTTTTTTTGTGCTCGGCTCTGTGGCGTTTATTGTGCTCGGCTCTGTGGCGTTTATTGTGCTCGGCTCTGTGGCGTTTATTGTGCTCGGCTCTGTGGCGTTTATTGTGCTCGGCTCTGTGCCTTTAATGGGTTGTGCTCTGCTCTGTGCCATCTATTGTGCTCTGCTTGGCGCTCTGCTCTGTGCTCTGCACTCGGCGCTGGGCTGTGTTCAGGTACTGGGCTCAGGCGCTGGGCTCTGTTCAGGCGCTGGGCTCTGTTCAGGCGCTGGGCTCTGCTCTGCGCTCAGGCGCTGGGCTCTGCGCTCAGGCGCTGGGATCAGGCGCTGGGCTCTGCGCTCAGGCGCTGGGCTCAGGCACTGGGCTCTGCGCTCAGGCGCTGGGCTCAGGCGCTGGGCTCAGGCGCTGGGCTCAGGCGCTGGGCTCTGGCGCTGGGCTCTGGCGCTGGGCTCTGCGCTCAGGCGCTGGGCTCAGGCGCTGGGCTCAGGCGCTGGGCTCTGCGCTCAGGCGCTGGGCTCAGGCGCTGGGCTCAGGCGCGTGGCAACCTCCGTAACAGGCTGTTGCGGTTGGATGCGCGCGCGCCACCTGCCGCAGCACGCCCAAAGCGTCCAACGGAGGTTGGATGCGCGCGCAGCAAACCTCCGTAGGACGCTTTGGGCGTGCTGCGGCGGGTGGCGCGCGCGCACCCGGCTGCGCGCGCATCCAACCGCCACAGCACCCCGTGGGCTGCGCGCATGCGCAGTCTATATATATATATATACATATACATATACATATAGAATGGCAAGAATGCAAGCACTCATAGGGTTTTCCAAAGTAATCTTCCTTTAATGAATCCAAAAGTCAACGTTTCGGCTCAACACTGAGCCTTCATCAGGACAAACATATTTAAAAGCAAAACTTGTGTCTGTTTAAATACACACCCTAATTAAACAATAATCACAAGTCCCCCCCACAGAAGTACCCCACTGACCAATGGGACAGAACAGCTATCATTTGCACATGAGGATCAGCATCAGGCACCATCTGATGACATCAGCCCGGTTAACCCTGTAGCCATGGCAACCTTGCAGGGTATTACTTGAGGGCATCACCAAAGCGATACTAGCCCCCACCACCCCATGTTGGCAAAGTTAATGAAAGTTTAAGAAAAGAGCCGATCTCCAAACGTCTGCAATCATGATAGAATTCGAGAGTGTGTATTAGCGCTGTGCGCCGTATATTGGCGTCTCTCCGGTTGTCAAGGCAACCATGACGCATGGCCTGAGGTCGGACCAAAATACTGCTTGCCTGGTCCCGCCCCTCACTCTCTCGTGGTCAAAACGGGACCATCTGCGGGAAAACAAAAACACACTACCCCCTTTATTTTTAAAACCAAAGATAAGTATACAAATAACAACCGGTGTAACTACACCGATCGGCGCCGCCAGGCAAAAACTAAGATCTTATTAAGCCTCCCTATTTGCATCTATTAATTGCTGGTATTCGAATTTACAAAAAATTCCAAAAATTTCAAAAAAAAATTTTTTCCAAAAAAACCCTTTTCAAAAAATTTTTTTCAAAAAATTTTTCCTTCAAAAATCTTTTTCTTCAAAAATTCTTTCAAAAATTACACAGAATTACAGGAAAGCAGAAAAAACATTCCTCTCATTTAATCCCCGTGGAAAAACAGTGTCCAATCTATGGATCCACTGTGCCTCTCTTTGTAAAAGGATTAAGGCTCTGTCACCCCCTCTCCTTGGGGGAGGGACATGGTCTATCGCCAGAAACTTTAATGAGGACAAAGGGTGGCCGCATTGAAGAAAATGCCGAGCCACTGGCTTGTCCGACCTGCCATCCCTATACGCAATCCTGATGTTAGATCTATGGTTGCGTATTCTCTCACAGAGCTGGGTTGTGGTCTTGCCCACATAGGCAAGGCCACAAGGGCATAAGATTTTATAGACCACAAACTCAGTTCTGCAAGTAATAAGGTGTCTTATGAAGTATCGCTTCCCTGTATGGGGATGTCTGAACTCTTTTGAGGGGATCATATGGCCGCAGGTAACGCAGCCTAAACACCTTTTACATCCTAAGTTTTTAAATTGATTTTGGTTTTGATCATAACTTTTAATGGGATCCGCCTTTACCAAAAAATCTTTCAAACTGCGGTTTTTGCGATAACAGAACATCGGTTTGTGTCTAAAAGTCTCGGGCAGATTTTGATCCTTTTCCAGGACCGACCAGTTCCTCCTCACCACTGAGGTGATTTTATTGGAACCTGTATCGAAGGTGAGGGGAAATTTGAATCTATCCAACCCACTTTTTTCTTTCCTGGGGGCTCTCGCTCTCTCCAGGGCAGCTGTAAGTACTGTTTCAGAGTAACCCCGAGAGGAAAACTTCCGACACATGTCGGAAATCTGTTCCTCCCTAGTGGTCACATCGCTATTATTCCTTATAACCCTCAAAAGTTGAGAATAAGGTAGCGATCGCTTCAAATGCTCTGGGTGTGCACTTTGCTCATGGAGCAAAGTGTTGCGGTCTGTAGGCTTGGAAAACAAGGAATATTGTAAGCAGTTGTCTTTTTTAAATACCCTTACATCCAAAAAATTGATGGAATGTTCATCCACTGTACTGGTGACCTTAATAGGTGTATCCAAATTGTTTATGCACTGCTCAATTTCCTTGCTTCATTTACCGTACCCCGCCACAATATAAAGATGTCGTCAATGAAACGTACATATTCAACGATTTTATCTGGAAATTGGGTTAAGATATTATCAATCTCAAATTTGTACATGTAGGCATTGGCGTACATGGGGGCCATAGCGGCCCCCATGGACGTCCCAGTGCGCTGCAGGTACCACTTGTCCTCAAACCTGAAGTAATTATTTTCCAATGCCAACGCCAACAACTCCAAAACAAACTCCACACATGGACCATCATAGTTTACAGAATTAGATAGCAACCACCTCATGGCCTCGAGCCCTCCCCCATGCAGAATCACCGTGTATAAACTTTTCACATCTAACGTCATGAAAACCACTTCGTCACAGTTTACCACAACCGATTTGAGTCTCTGCAAAAAATCATTAGTATCTTTAATACTTCCAGCGTCCTCTCGCTCTTCGTTGGTCGCCGGCATGATGTAACGAAAGCCTTTGACCCCGGCATTTTGACCCGGGGTCAAAGGCTTTCGTGACGTCATACCGGCGACCAACGGAGAGAGAGAGGACGCTGGAAGCGGGACCGCCATCGCTGGAGGAGCTAAGGGCCGATGTCGGTGAGTATGTGTAGGCAACATCCTCTTACTTTGGCCCGGAGCTCCACCGGTGGCTGTCCTCCGGCTGTTGCAGGCTGCTCGGCCGGCCTCCAGGCTTAGGCGAGTCCCCGGCTCGGCTGGGCCTGCAGGCCCAAGCCGGGGGCTTGCCTGAGCCTGGAGGCCGGCCTAGCAGCCTGCTCGCCAGGAGGAAGTCACCGCTGGAGCTCAGGGTCAATGTAGGGGAGTATGTGTAGGCAACATCGGCCCTGAGCTCCAGCGGTGACCGTCCTCCGGCTGTCGCTGGCTGCTCGGCCGGCCTCTAGGCTTAGGCGAGTCCCCGGCTCGGCTGGGCCTGTAGGCCCAAGCCAAGCCGGGGGCTCGCCTGAGCCTGGAGGCCAGCCTAGCAGCCTGCTCGGCCGGAGGAGGTCACCGCTGGAGCTCAGGGCCGATTTAGGGGAGTATGTTTTGGGAACTTCGGCCCTGAGCTCCAGCGGTGACCGTCCTCCGGCTGTCGCTGGCTGCTCGGCCGACCTCTAGGCTTAGGCGAGTCCCCGGCTCGGCTGGGCCTGTAGGCCCAAGCCGAGCCGGGGGCTCGCCTGAGCCTGGAGGCCGGCCTAGCAGCCTGCTCGGCCGGAGGAGGTCACCGCTGGAGCTCAGGGCCGATTTAGGGGAGTATGTTTTGGGAACTTCGGCCCTGAGCTCCAGCGGTGACCGTCCTCCGGCTGTCGCTGGCTGCTCGGCCGGCCTCTAGGCTTAGGCGAGTCCCCGGCTCGGCTGGGCCTGTAGGCCCAAACCAAGCCGGGGGCTCGCCTGAGCCTGGATGCCCGCCGAGCAGGCCGCGACAGCCGGAGGACGGTCACCGCTGGAGGATCGGGGCTTGCGGCGTTTAAACACACGGGTAGCTGCGCGCGGCTCGTGCCGATTTTTTTTTTTTTTTTTGCAGGCGGCCGACACGCGCAGCTACCTGTTTGTTTTAACGGCCACTTTCAAATGTCCGTCGCGCATGCGCAGACCGCTTTTGGCGACGGACACTTGAAGGCTTACTCTTTTATAGTATAGATATTGCAGAAGGTATTAATGGAAAAGTATGTCTTTTTGCTGATGACACAAAGATTTGCAACAGGGTTGACGTTCCTGGAGGGATCAGCCAAACGACAAATGATTTAGGTAAACTAAATAAATGGTGGGAGCTGTGGCAATTGAGTTTTAACCCTTTCGCTGCTGAGGCTTTTCCCGCCTCTGTGCTGAGGTCATTTTTACCGGTTTTGCTCATCATGTTTAAATGCGTTTTGAAGGCATATTTTAGTATATGACCCAGACATATTATATATCGTTCTTTCCGTCAGACTCGGCAGATTCATAATATGTCATTATTATATGTATACGTCATGACCTGTCTGTATATTATAACAAAAAATGCAATAAAATATGAATTTTCAATAATTTACAACGTGTAAAGTGTTTTTTTTTCACATTTTAACATGCGAGCAATTGCGGTTGTATTTTGTATGGGGTGCGCTTGTTAAAAAAATTAGAGATGGGGTCTCGTTACATTTTTTTTGGGGAAAATTACACGATTTTTAACAAACGCACCGCATGCAAAAATCATTAGTGCAGCATCATTGTTCATTGCTCCATTAAACCAAAAGAAAGAAAAAAAAATGTTTATTTTTTTTTATAATTTTTTTAAAAATATTTTTTCACAGTCGTGTTTGGTATCGTTGGAACGGCCATGATCTTTAACCCCTAGCTGCCACGGATCGGGAGATAGGGGGTTTCAATGAACCCCCTATCTCCACCATTGGTGGCAGCTAGGGGTTAATTCCAGGACTGGCGTCATCGTGCTATGCACGATGACGCCAGTCCTCAGGGGGGAGTTCCCGGAGGCCTGGCCGACATCTAAGATGTCGGCCAGCTCTGGGAAAGGATCACGAACCGGCGCTTTTCAGCGCCGATTCGTGATTCGGCTCTCCAGGGGTTAATGCCAGGTACCATTTGGAAGGGCAGGCTGTGCCCTTCCAAATGGTGCCTGGGTTAACCCCCGCAACGCCGCCAATCGGGAGGGAGAGAGGTCCGAAGGACCTCCCCCCCCTCCCTTTCAGGCGCCTCCTCCGCACATGTGGGGGGGGGGGCGCCTGAATTAGGTTCATGGCGCCGCCGCGATGACACCTAATTTTACCGGCGGCGGTTCCTGGTGCTGGGCTGACATCGAGGATGTCAGCCCGCGCCAGGGGGGCCAGCGATCGGCCGGAATCCGGCCGAACGCTGACCCCAAAGTGAGGACGCGCTCAGCGCGTCCTCCGCATGGAAGGTGACATGTGGTTGGACGCGCTGAGCAGCGTCCTCCGCATGGAAGGGGTTAATGTGGATAAGTGCAAGATAATGCACCTGGGACGTAAAAATCCAAGGGCTGAATATAGAATATTTGATACAGTCCTAACCTCAACATCTGAGGGTTGGGATTTAGGGGTTATTATTTCAGAGGATCTAAGGGTAAGTAGTCAATGCAATACAGCAGCAGGAAATGCTGGCAGAATGCTTGGTTGTGTAGGGAGAGGTATTAGCAGTAGGAAAAGGGAAGTGCTCATGCCACTGTACAGAGCACTGGTGAGACCTCACTTGGAGTAGTGTGTGCAGTACTGGAGACCGTATCTCCAGAAGGATATAGACATCTTAGAGAGAGTTCAGAGAAGGGCTACTAAAATGGTGTACGGCTTGAAGGAGAAAAGTTACCAGGAAAGGCTTAATGATCTTAACATGTACAGCTTGGAAAAAAGACGAGACAGAGGAGATATGATAGAAACATTTAAATACGTAAAGGGAATCCACAAGGTAGAGGAAGGGAGTATATTTAAAAGGAAACAAAGTAGCAAAACAAGAGGACATAGTCTTAGATTAGAGGGGCAAAGGTTTAAAAGTAACATGAGGAAGCATTATTTTACTGAGAGGGTGGTGGATACATGGAACAGTCTTCCAGTTGAAGTGGTAGAGGCCAAAACAGTAATTGAATTTAAGCAGGCATGGGATAGGCATAAGGCTATCCTAAACAAAAGATAAATCCAGGTAAAGTATCCATGTAATTGGGCAGACTAGATGGGCCGAAAGGTTCTTATCTGCCGACATTTTTCTATGTTTCTATACTGGCATGGGTTTCCAGGGATTTTTTTTTATAATTAAAACTAAACATTTCTTGAAGACAGAGTAACTCTCCCCATACTAAAAGGTACAAATGGTCTTACATGGAGACATATAGAAATGAGACTTTAACCTACACCAGGTGAATTCTCTGTTTATAGAGGTTGCTCTAATTTAGCAGATAGTATAAATAAAGTTGGTTGATAAAAATCAGGATATATTTAATATGTAACATCACCCGGTCTGACAATCCGTATCTATTCAATATAAATCAGATAACGCTGCACAAAATACCTTTTTTGGTTTTAATGATAAATTCCACAGGAACAAAACCCTTTTCTATAAACAGGACCAGATTAATGTCTCTTTATATCTGCAAAATACAAAACAACAAAACACAGAGGGTTAAACACAAGAGCTTTTCATTTCAGCCCATTTCACCAAATATACACTGCATTCACTATTCACCGTATGTTCACTGTATTCTGTTAAAAATCGAGTCACCGGGGCGTGGCCGACAGCAGCAGCGACCAGACGTGTTCAGGCAGTGCTCTGCAAATATATCCCTAAATTTGGGGTTTTTAGCGATTTCTTTCCCAATCCTTAACCCTCTGCCCTGCATATACTTTGCTGGTCATCGGGAGGAAGCGTTCCGGAGCCCGATTTCCCCCTCCTCCGGAGCCAAGAGACGTTCGGGCCTGTTTTACTACAGGCGCCGATTGCGGCCTGGAGCGGACATTGAAGCCTGCTGTGGATTACCTCTTGTGCCCCTTGCTTCACGGTTCCCGGATGGGTAAGAGGGGCAAGAGTGGCGGAGTTGCGGCAGACCCCGGTACCCCGGACATCCGGATCTCGCTGAGAGGGGGACGAGGCCGGCGACTGCCGACGATAGACCTGCCCGACCGCCGACGATAGACCTGCCCGACCCTGTGGACGAGAACCCTGCGGGGGAGGACGCCGAGGGCCTGTCGCCTGGCCCACGAGCATTGGCACCTGTGATGTCGGAAGAAGATCTCCCAGCCACACGGAGGGACATACGCACCTTACTGGCGGATGCCAGGTCTGCTTGGCAGTCAGAGCTGCAGTCCCTTGATGCCAGCCTTGCTAATACCCGGGCTCAGGTGGGAGAGATTCAGGCACATACTCAGGAGATGGAGGGAGTGCAGGCCGTGACCTCTTCCCTCCTGCTTGCGCTTCAGAAGCAGGTTAGCGGCTTGCAGTCAACAGTGATGGCCCTAGAAACAAGACACCGGCGGAGGAACCTCAAGCTCAGAGGTATACCGGAGTCTGTCCGTGACGCTGACTTGCTTGCCTACACTCATCGTTTTGTCTCGGCTGTCCTCCCCACCCTGTCGGTCCCTGTGGGCTCTGTGCTGTCGGCCATCAGAATTCGAAAGGCAGCTCTGGCACCTGCGAGAGCCCCCCGAGACGTTATAGTGGTGCTTTGCGATGTGTTTCTACACGCTAAAATTTTGACCACAGTGAGGAATATTCCCCTGATCACTTTTGAAGCTGCCTCCATTGCGATTTATAGGGATCTCCCCTTTTCTCTTTTGGCGGCTCGGAGGCTCTTCAAACCTGTCACTGCCATGCTTCGTGCTCACGATATACGTTATAGATGGGGAGAGCAGGGTTCCTTGCTGATCAGCTGTGGTGATGGACGCACACTATCGGCGTCCACGGTGGAGGAAGCAGACACCTATCTCCGGGAGCTGGGCCTGGTTGCTCCTACGTTGGGTGGGGACACTGTGGAGCGCGCAGCAGCTTCCCCATCTTCTTCTTCGAGAGCCGGACTGAGCGATACAGTCTTTCCCACAGGACATCATTGGTGCTCCCCTGGCAAGAGCCAAAAAGTTTTCTTTTTCTGAGACACCTTTACTGATAGCCCCCTCGTTAGTGTGTTCCCCCTTGTTTGAGGCCCCTTTGCGACAGTCACCCGGCTGGGGACTTAACTTTTTCTCCAGAGACTCTTATTTTGCGATGTATACTGAGGACTTAGATTCATGCTTTGTCTTTTTTATTTTTTCCCCTACCCCTTTTTTTTTATTTTTTATTTACTCCCCCTTGTTAATTATTATTGGTGCTCTACCTGCTGTGATGGTGTCCCTCCCTTACCTCCCCTCTCCCCCCCCCTTCCTTTTTTTTTTTTTTTTGCCAATTTCTGGGTTGCCATGGGGCGCGCCACCACGGCTTTATTTGTCGTGATTGGTCCTCAGTCTCCCGGGCCTCGTGACATTACCCCTCCATGGCCTCCCTTGGGAGCGTGCCAGGAGAGTCACGGAGATGGTCTTTGCCATTCCCCTCTCCCTCCCTTTCTCTCATCTACCCACCCCTCTCGTGTTTTTTTTTTTTTTTTGGCAATCTCTCGGTTGCCAAGAGGTGTGCCACCGCGGCTTTTCCTGTCGTGTTTGGCCCTTGGGCTCCCGAACTTTGTGGCTCTGTCCCTCCATGGCCTCCTTTGGGAGTGTGCCAGGAGTGTCACAGCGATGGTAGCTGTCACCTCCCCTCCTCTTCCCCCACCATCTTCTCGTTTGCGTTGCATATAGCACCACCCCCTTACTTTTTTCTTTATTTTTATTTTTTTATGTTTGACAGTCTTGTTACACTGTGTTTTACACAATGTTCTTGCATGGCCCTGCGAGGCCCTTCTCACATGTTTGATTACTTGATGACTATTTTGCAAAATAAAAAATTGGAAAATCAAAAATTGAGTCACCAAAGCCGTTATCGGACGTTAGTGAAAAGCACCGAATTGGCCTCGATGAATTCCACCAAACTGAATAAAAATAGCCGATAAGAGGTTAAAGTAGGGGGTCGACCGATTATCAGAAGCTCCGATAATCGGGGCGATATTCAGTGTTTTTCATGTTATCGGTATCGGGCTCTTTCATTGCCGATTTACCGATAACTCTGAGAAGCTGCAATCCCTCTGAGCGTGCGTCAGATCCCGGCACTGACTTTCTTCTCCGTGACTCTGGTTGGCAGTGATGAGGTCACCTGAGGTCTCCCCCTTCCATTGGCTCGCCACAGTAAGAAACAGAGGGGGAGGAAGCTCATTTAAATTGTATAAAAAAAAACTAAACAGGATGGTCGGACTGATTTACCAGGGTCCGTTCCGCTCTGTTGTGCTCGTCCCGTGCTCTCACTCTCCCTGTCTGCTCCTTCACGCTGTGCTACCTGCCAGTCTGTAAAGCTCCCCATCCTACTTCAGACTGGCTGCATAGGAGCAGAAATCTTGCTCAACTCTACTGCCCTGATGCCGAGATTAAATAAATAAATGCCTCAAATAGTTCACGGGACCTTTTATCTGCCAGCATTTTACTTTGTCTTGGCAGGTGCAGGGATTTGAGCTTACATTAGGGAAAATTAGATTAGTGACCCCAGGAGCTTACAATCAGCTTTCTAGCGAACCATCCGGGGACAGGGAGCTGAGTTTGCAGAATGGGTCTTCAGTACCTAAAAAGTGATATTGGTTTATCCCTAGGTTATAGCAATAAAAATGTAGTAAAAAATGTGCATAAATTTATTTATTCATAAAGTATTTTATTAACAGTATCCGGAAGGAGTTTGGATTCTGGGCAAAACCCAGTCTATAGCCGTAGGCTCTTGCAGGGTGAAAACTAGGGATGCACGCTACCACTTTTTTAAGACCGAGTACGAGTACCGATACTTTTTAAAAGTACTCACCGATACCGAGTACCGATACTTTTCTTTAATGTCATGTGACGCTTTCCAATAAGAACAGACCATATAAAAATGCCCCCAGCTCACATGTATACCCCCGATATATATATATTCATACTGCCCCAGCTCATGGATTTGCCCCAGCTCACACATGGATATTGCCCCCAGCTCTCACATGGATATGCCCCAGCTCACACATGGATATGCCCCAGCTCACACATGGATACTGCCCCAGCTCACTCATGGGTATGCCCCAGCTCACACATGGGTATGCCCCAGCTCACACATGGGTATGCCCCAGCTCACACTTGGGTATGCCCCAGCTCACACATGGATTTGCCCCAGCTCACACATGGATTTGCCCCAGCTCACACATGGATATGCCCCAGCTCATGGATTTGCCCCAGCTCACACATGGGTAAGCCCCCCAGCTCATGGATATTCCCCAGCTCACACATGGGTAAGCCCCCCAGCTCACTCATGGGTATGCCCCCCAGCTCACACATGGGTATGCCCCCCAGCTCACACATGGGTATGCCCCCCAGCTCACACATGGATATGCCCCCAGCTCACACATGGATATGCCCCCCAGTTCACACATGGGCATGCCCCCCAGCTCACACATGGGTATTGCCCCCAGCTCATGGATATGCCCCCACAGCTCACACATGGGTATGCCCCCCCAGCTCATGGATTCCTTCTCCCCCCCGCGACGATACTTCCCTTCCTGAGCGACGCTGGGAATGTCTCCGCGCGTGCGCTCGTTGGAAGGACCCCAGCCGCGACCACGTGCGACCATGTGATCGCGGCTGGGGTCCTTCCAACGAGCGTGCGCGCGGAAACTTTTACGGCGTCGCCCAGGAAGGTAAGTATCATCGCAGAGAGCAGCTGCAGGGCCTGTCCGAATGCTCTATCAGCATTCGGACAGGCCCTGCAGCTGCTCACTGTGTTTATACTTACCTTCCTGAGCGACGCTGGGAAAGTTTCCGCGCGCGTGCTCGTTGGAAGGACCCCAGCCGCGATCACATGGTCCCACATGGTCGTGGCTGGGGTCCTTCCAACGAGAGCACGCGCAGAGACATTCCCGACGTCGCTCAGGGAGGTAAGTATCGTCACGGAGAGCTCCAGGGGCGGCTGTCCGAATGCCGATAGAGCATTCAGACAGCCGCCGCAGCCCCTCGGATGCCGGCAAGCCGGCTCAATGCCGGCTTCCGGTATCGGGAAAAATATCGGGGGGTACTACACGAGTACCAAGTACTCCTGCAGTACCCAGTATCGGCCCCGATACCGATACTAGTATCGGTGCAACCCAAGTGAAAACAGAGCTAGGAGTGACTTTATTTACAATTTTCAATGGAGGGGGGAGGGACGACCACACAGGGAATGTACAGAAACGATGGACAACACACCCCAGTGTTTCCTTACCGAATAGCCTCCCCCTCACCTTGGTGTAATGGACAATGGCTGGGGGAGGTGGCAAAGATATCTGGTTTGAGCCAGTTCCTGGTGGGTTACATGGAATTCTGTGGAAATAAAGGGATCCACCACCTACAGATAAACATAAGGTAAACAGCACAGTATATACAACATGACAATCTACAATAAATACATATAGGAATAATACTATAACAAAGACATCAGGGAATAGGGCACAGAAAACACAAACACCCTGTTCCTACAATTTTATAAGTACAGGGTGACTTTAACATAGGAGAGTGGGCAGGGAAACAATATAAATCATCAGACCCGCTCATCCCAAATGCATCTCTATGTCCATGTACCCAGAGTCCAAGCCAACAACCGTCACAGACACTAAGCACAGTAAGCATACGCAAGCTGCAAATTCATTTTACCCCAGTTTAGCGTCAGGATTGGAATATCGATGCCAGACGTTAAACATCTCCTAGCGCTAACATATCGAGACACTACATTAGCACCAGCTATGGAATAGAGCCCCAGATGCTTTGGAACTACAATTCCCAGGTGGCTTTGTTGCCAAGCTAATGAGTAGCTGAGCATCATGGGAGATGTAATTTCAAAACCTCTGGAGGGCCAAGGGGGCTGACCCCGGCTGTAAATGGTTGAAATTCGAATGAAGATTTACACTGTGACACTTTTTGTTACAGCATTGTGACGTGACGTACAGACTTACAGGGTTATTCACCAAGCTCTGAATTTAACACCAAACAGAATTTCACCAGATCTGCGATTTCGGGGCAATTTGTCTTTTCACTAAGCTGTCATTTCACCAAATACAGGCAAACTGACGGCGAAATAAGGTGCAATTCACCAGCACCAAAATTGTCCCACAGAGAACGAATGATTCATCTTTTCAGAGACCTGAATCGCAGCGAAATTTTAACGACATTCCCCGATTTCAGTGTTTCAATTCCACAGGTTTAAACGGGCGAATCCCATAGGTTTCAAATTTAATATCTTTCTATTTATTTTTTTAAAGACCTTTTTGTATTTTTTTTGGTAGACACTTCTGTTTGATTTTTATTATTCTGTAACATCAATAAAAATGCGTCTAAATAAAAAAGGTCCTTTAAAAAATAGTAAAAAGCTCTGTTACAGAATAATAAAAATAAAACAGAAGTGTCTACCAAAAAAAATTAACAGGAGACAATTTTTTTTTCATTTGACAGAGTTCGCCAAGGCCAATTTGTCGCTATTCACCAATGTCCGATAATTGCTTCTGCGACTCCATTTTCGTCGAAATACAGTGAAAATTCGATAAATGGCGAATTCACTGAAAGACGTATAATTTGTCTGGGTCCTGCAATAAAATAAAACTTAAATCGTATTTACACATAATATGCAAAATAGCAGAAGCCTGAAGGTTTTGGGCAAATATTGACTGGTATGTGGAACTGTTCATAATTCCCACTACCTTGACTAAAGCCCCAATTCCAGCTGAAGAAAAACAGCCCCAAAGCAAGAAGTTGCCACCACCACGTGTCTCTGTGGGTATGGTGTTCTTTTGGTGATGTGCAGTGTTGTTTTTTGCGCCAAACATATCTTTTCAAATAATGGCCAAAATGTTCAACCTTGGTTTCATCAGACCAGAACACATTTTCCCACATGCATTTGGGAGACTTCAGATGTGTTTTTGCTAAATTTAGCCGGGCTTGGATGTTTTTCTTGGTAATAAAAGGCTTCCGTCTTGCCACTCTGCCCCCATAGCCCAGACATATGAAGAATACGGGAGATCGTTGTCCCATGTACCACATAGCCAGTACTTGCCAAATATTCCTGCAGCTCTTTTAATGTTGCTGTAGGTCTCTTGGCAGCCTCCCTGACCAGTTTTCTTCTTATCTTTCCAGCACATTTGGAGGGACGTCCAGTCCTTGGTAATATCGTTGAACCATATTTTCTCCACTTGATGGTGACTGTCTTCACTGTGTTCAATGGTTTATCTAATGCCTTGGAAAATCTTTTGTACCTTCTCCTGACTGATACCTTGTAACAATGAGATCCCTCTGATGTTCTGGAAGCTTCTCTGCGCACCATGGCTTATACTGTAGGATGTGACTAAGGAAATATCAGAAAAGACCTACTAGAAGAGCTGAACTTTATTTTGGGTTAATCAGAGGCTCTTTAAATGATGGCAGGTGTGACATGACTCCTATTAACATGATTTTCAATGTTTTTGCTTAATTCTGACACATCTACACCCCCAGTTATAAGAGGGGGGCACTTATACACAGCTACACCCCCAGTTATAAGAGGGAGGGGCACTTATACACAGCTACACCCCCAGTTATAAGAGGGAGGGGCACATATACACAGCTACACCCCCAGTTATAAGAGGGAGGGGCACTTATACACAGCTACACCCCCAGTTATAAGAGGGAGGGGCACTTATACACAGCTACACCCCCAGTTATAAGAGGGAGGGGCACTTATACACAGCTACACCCCCAGTTATAAGAGGGAGGGGCACATATACACAGCTACACCCCCAGTTATAAGAGGGAGGGGCACTTATACACAGCTACACCCCCAGTTATAAGAGGGAGGGGCACATATACACAGCTACACCCCCAGTTATAAGAGGGAGGGGCACATATACACAGCTACACCCCCAGTTATAAGAGGGAGGGGCACTTATACACAGCTACACCCCCAGTTATAAGAGGGAGGGGCACTTATACAGATTATTTTAGCTTTTAATTTTTATTTCCCTCCAGCTAAACGACTTCAGTTTGTTTTTGAATTGAGTCGTTCAGTTTATTGGTCACATTAAAAGGTGGAAAAAGTTCTGAAATGATTTATCTTTGTCTCATTTTTTACATCATAAAAACCTGATATTTTAACAGAGGTGTGTAGACTTTTTCTATCCAGTGTTTACATGGAATTAGAGGATCCTGAGCTCTATATATGAGTATACGGGGTATTAGAGGATCCTGAGCTCTATATATGAGTATACGGGGAATTAGAGGATCCTGGGCTCTATATATGAGTATACGGGGAATTAGAGGATCCTGAGCTCTATATACGAGTATACGGGGAATTAGAGGATCCTGAGCTCTATATATGAGTATACGGGGAATTAGTGGATCCTGAGCTCTATATATGAGTATACGGGGAATTAGAGGATCCTGAGCTCTATATATGAGTATACGGGGAATTAGAGGATCCTGAGCTCTATATATGAGTATACGGGGAATTAGAGGATCCTGAGCTCTATATATGAGTATACGGGGAATTAGCGGATCCTGAGCTCTATATATGAGTATACGGGGAATTAGCGGATCCTGAGCTCTATATATGAGTATACGGGGAATTAGAGGATCCTGAGCTATATATATATATGAGTATACGTGGAATTAGTGGATCCTGAGCTATATATATGAGTATACGTGGAATTAGCGGATCCTGAGTAGGGATGAGCTGTTTGGTTCGGAGTTCGGACCGAACATAGTCTGTTCGTTTTGCTCGCGAACTCCGAACATTTCCGGGTGTTCACAATGCACCACAATGGACCACAATGCACTTTCCCACTGGCCTGAAGCTCGTAATTGGCTACAGCCTTGCACCTGACCACAGGTCTGGTGCAAGACAGGTTCAACAGTATGCCAATCACGGCTCAAAGTCCTGATTGGGCAAATTTTGCCCAATCATGGGCTCACAGAGCTAAGTCCCGCAGCACACTATATAAGGTTTCCACGCAGCGCTTCTGCACGCATTTGAGAAGAGATTTCATAGGAGATTGCTGTTGTGTGTTCTTACTGCCGGTCTGCCACGCTACTGGGGGGTCTCATTTCTACCAAATATCTGGGAATTTAGGTGATGTGCGTCTTGTCACTGCCAGCAAGTATTTTGGGGGTCACTAATTTCTACAAAATATTTGGGAATTGTTATAATCCGTGTGTTCTCACTGGCTGCCACCCATCAGGGGGTCTCACTGATTTATAGGAGGTTTCTGAGACTTGTAATCTGTGGCTTCTCACTGCCACCCATCAGGGGGTCCCACATACGTCTATCAGATTTATGCGAATTGTAATCTGTGGCTTCTCACTGCCACCCATCAGGGGGTCACACTGATTTTATATGAGGGAATTGTAATCCGTGTCTTGTCACTGGCTGCCAGCTATCAGGGTGTCTCACTGAGTTATACCAGAGTTCTGGAAATCTTTAATTTTTATACCAGAGTTGAATCAGAGTTCTGTATATATTTAATCTATATATCACTCACCATGTCTGAAAGAAGAAAAAGGACAGGCAGACGCTCCCAGACACAGATAAGAGGGCAAGCAGCCCCTGTGTCGGGAGGCTGTGCCTCTGGTCGTGGTGGACGTGGTGCATCCTCTGCAGGGGCACGCTTGTCATTTCTAACTGGTGCTGGCCGTCTTCTTCTTAAGCAGCAGCAACAGACAGAGGATTTGGTGGATTGGCTAACCAGGCCATCCTCATCCTCCAAGTCCTCTGCCAGCCAGGCTTGTAGTGCTTTACAGTCCACCTCAGCTGCCAAAGCATCTAATGCAGCCTCCATATCTACAGCTACTCCTGCCGTAGCCTCGCTATCACACACGGAGGAGTCAGCTGAATTGTTTGACTACAATGACAGTGACATGCTGCTTGAGGATGCGCAGCAAGTACAGTGCTCTGATTCAATCTCTGAGGTTGAGGAAGGGAGTATAATCAATTTAGAGGAAGGGGGTGCCAGTGATGACACACAAATAACTGGCACTCATGTTGCCCCAGCAGCTGCAGCATACTGCCAAGTTGGCTCCAGTGACGAGGAGATAGGGGTGATGACGATGATGAGGTCACTGACTCAACCTGGGTGCCTGATCAAACAGAGGAATCAAGTGAGGAGGGGCAGGAGGAGGAGGCGGCACAGCAAACACGAGACACAACATCCTCTATGACCCACCGTAGCATTAGCCAGTCCAAGGCATCACATGTCAGAGCTGCTCCGGTGCAGAGCGCTGTTGTCTCAAAGCACACACGCAGGAACTCTGCTTTCTGCTGGGAGATCTTTAAGAAATGTGCAGCAGACTCCACCGTTGCTATTTGTAATCTATGTCAGATGAGGCTGAAGCGTGGGAAAGACACCGGACACTTGGGTACCACGTGCTTGAGGCGACATATGAACACCTGCCACACATCCCGTTGGCGCAAAACTTTGTGTAGGTCCTCCTCCTCCTCATCTGTCTCTACCCCCACTGTATGTCCTGCCATGTCATTGCCTACAACCTCCACTGACAGGGATGATGCTACAGTAATGGATGTACCAGGTCCTTCCTCACAATGTGACATCATCCCATCAGTTAAAAGATTTACGCAGTCAGATTACGTTGCCGCAGCTGCTGCATCGTAAGAAAAAATATAGTCCCAAGCACAGCGTCTAAATGCCAGCTTAGCAAAATTACTCGCATTGCAGCTGCTGCCTTTCCAGCTGGTGGACTCTGCTCCCTTCCGTGAATTTGCTTAATGTGCTTTACCACAGTGGCAGGATCCAAAACGCCATTACCTTTCACGCAAGGCCATTCCAGCACTATACCAGCACGTGGAAGACAATGTTATAGAGTCATTGGGAAAGGCAGTCAGCAGCAAGGTGCATGTGACTTTAGACACATGGTCCAGCAAGCATGGACAAGGTCGTTACATTTCCTTCACGGCACACTGGGTAACTCTGATTGCAGCTGAGAGGGATCCAAGACGGGGCTCTGTGCTGGAGCTTGTTCATCCACCACGCCTCCAGAAAGCTGCTTGTATGAGGTCTGTCTACTCCACCACCTCTCCCTCTTCCTCCTCCTCCTTCTGTGACTATGGCGAAGTGGCAGTTAAACTGACGCCTGACAGGGTCTACGCAATGGCTCAAGCAAAAAGAAGCCATACTGTGCTTGAGCTGGTTTATTTAGGGGACAGGAGCCACACCGGGCCAGAAATTCAGTCAGCTCTGCAGGGCCAGGTGCAGAGATGGTTAACAGCACGCCAGCTTCAGCTGGGAATGATCGTCTGTGATAATGGCAGCAACCTTCTCTCCGCCCTACGCAAGGGTAAATTGACGCATGTACCATGCCTAGCACACGTCCTAAATCTAGTGGTACAGCGTTTCCTAACCAAGTACCCAGGGCTGCCAGAGCTTCTCAGCCAGGCCAGAAAAGTCTGCAGCCACTTCAGACGGTCATTACCAGCAAGCGTTCGCCTTGCAGAAACTCAAAGAGAATTCCACCTTCCCACAAACCGTCTGATCTGTGACATGCCCACCAGGTGGAACTTGACATTCGCAATGCTGCAGCGTCTGCACAAGCAGCAGAGGGCCATCAACGCGTACCTGTGTGAGTATGGCACAAGGACAGGTTCAGGTCAACCTGTCCCCCCCCCGCAGTGGCTGATGATCAAGGATGCATGCACTGTACAGTCACCATTTGAGGCAACGAGGATGGTGAGCAGGGACAGTGCATGCATCAGTGACACAATTCCTTTAGTGTTCCTGCTGGAGCACACTCTGCAGGGAATTATAGATGTGGCTCTAGAGGCAGAGCAGCAGGAGGAAGAGGAGGCCTTCCCTAGCTCTGAAGGCCCCAGTCTTTCCACAGACAGCATTCAAGCGGGTCCTACTCAGATTAGACAGGAGGAGGAGGAGGAGGAATATTTAAGTAGTGGGGGCATTGAAGGTGGGGATTCCTCAAGGGAGGGTTTTGTGTGCCCAGAAACACAAGGGCTAGTGCGTGGCTGGGAGGAGGAAGTGCACGATGGGGTCATCCTCATTGACCAGGAAGACTCGGAAGCTAATGCCACCTCCAACCTATGCTGCATGGGCTCCCTTATAATGCAAAGCCTGCTAAAGGACCCCAGGATTCGTGCTATCAAGGAGAGGGATCATTACTGGTTGGCAACCCTTCTTGATCCACGATACAAGGGTAAAGTTGCAGAGCTCATCCTGCCCGCACAGAGGGAGCACAGGATGAAAAAACTTGAAGACGCTCTAAAGCGACACTTGCGTAACACCTTTCCAGGCACTGGTAGGTTACCAAGTGATGACACACGTGCTTCTGAGGCTGTGGATGATCAGAGGAATAGTGGTGAAGGCCAGGGCCGCTTGACTGATGCATTTTTAAAAATTTTTAGTCCACAACGCCCGAGGGACATCAAATGTAGGCACCCATTACCAGCGTCTTCACCATATGGTGCAGGACTACCTAAGGGCAAGGACAGACTACTGGGTGTTGAGATTGGATCACTGGCCAGAACTTAGCCAATATGCTATGCAGCTACTAGGTTGCCCTTCATCTAGCGTGCTTTGTGAAAGGAGGTTCAGTGCCGCTGGAGGTTTTGTCACATACAAAAGAGTGCGTCTGTCCACCGACTCTGTAGACCGACTGACATTTATAAAAATGAATCAGTCCTGGATCAGCAGTTATCAATCCCCTGATGCTGACGTAACGGAATAGATCGGGGATGTCTTCTGCATTCACAAAACCTCCAGCACTGAAGTCTTCCACAATACCACAAAAGGGTTACGGTGTGAATGCACTTGCTGCCATGAAAGGCACAATATTTGGCTGTACTGACGCCTGTGCCAGATTTATATCATTTTAATTTTTTGAACCACAGGGTCCAACCCTGCACTCTTCCACAATACCACAAAAGGGTTACGGTGTGAAGGCACTTGCTGCCATGAAATGCACAATATCTGGGGGCACTGACGCCCATTACCAGATTCATATCTTTTTAAAATAGGACCGCATGGTCCACCCCTGCATTCTTCCACAATACCACAGAGGGGTTACTGTATGAATGCACTTGTGTAATGGTTAGCCCCTGCTTGGGCCATCGTGGTGGATTGGAACATGAGATGAAGCCCTTAAGGCAGGTGAGTAACTGACTGGACACAAGGACAGACGGATTTCTCCAA
Organism: Leptobrachium leishanense; assembly: GCA_009667805.1. Classification (NCBI taxonomy): domain Eukaryota; kingdom Metazoa; phylum Chordata; class Amphibia; order Anura; family Megophryidae; genus Leptobrachium; species Leptobrachium leishanense. The sequence continues at coordinate 23,453 of RXON01005138.1, forward strand.
AACCAAGGAGCACCAAAAAACAGAACAGAATTGCCACTAAGCTCCGAAGGCTTCAAGACCGACAGACAACTTAGGACACTCAGAAACACAAAGATACACTTGACAATCCGTGAAGTGAGCAGGCTGCAGGACAGTAAACAAAACAGACAGACTATACTAAAAGAGGTCATTATAAGCGGCCTCTGAATATAATACTAAACTAAGACAGACAAGGTACCTAAAACATGAAACATACAAGAATCGTCAATCAGGCAGAGGTTGGCAACAGATCAGAAATATACGGTACCAGGGGGGAGTAGAAGGGATAGTCAAAAATAAAGCCGAGGTCAGAACCAGAAAACACTTGAACAGGAATGCTTTGCAGCAACTCAGGAAACACGAACCAGACAGAACCACCATCAAACTCCACAAACAGTCAATGAGGCTCTGTGCTGCTGGGAATATATAGGGAGGTGGTCTGTGTGATTGGGCCATGTGACCCCAGACCAGGAGATCACAACAGAACCCCAGATCAGCCCTAAACACCACAGCCAGACACACCATAGGGTAAAAACAAACATGAAGACCCTTCACCACCATCAACTTGCTGACCTGGCACCAAAAGCACAATATCTGGGTGCACTGACGCCTTGACCAGATGCATATCTTTTTAAAATAGGACCGCAAGGTCCACCCCTGCATTCTTCCACAATACTACAGAGGGGTTACTGTATGATAGTACTTGCTGGCCTGGCAGTCTGGCACCAAAAGCACAATATTTGGGTGCACTGCCACTGACGCCTGTATCAGATTCATATCCTCAGAGGGGTTACGGTATGACAGCACTGTTGCCGACGCTAAAGGCCCAATTTTAAAGCACCTATTGTTACTTTCATCCAAAGCCTGCATAAGTTTCACAATAATTTAGCCAAAATCACTAAACTTTTTCTACGTGTCCGAAAATATCTCCTTTTCATACAGACTGCCGCCCCAAGCAGTTGTTTATGGATAGATTAAAGGAAAAGCATTTACCGTCTTTTGAAACGTAATTTTTTTTGTGTTTAAGTGTGTAGCGCTGGTTTTAAATTCCCTGTCGTTGTAGTACTTGTTTTTGGCCACCGGGGGGAGACAAGCGCGATGCAATACACTGAACATTGGGACTACATTTTCCAGCATGCTTTGCGGGTGGGAACAGGAAGTGGGTGGGAGAGAGACACTGACATCCGCAGCCTCGTGGAAAGAGCCGGCAGAGCACGCAGAGGAGTGAAAGGAGTAAGACGCAGAAGAGCAGAGTGTGGTTACGACCAGGCCAGAGCGCAGGTGCGGCCTAGCAGAGCTGGAGATCGGGTTTCCCTCATTATTAACCGAAAACCCAGTGATCCGCCGCTAGTAATCTCACGCTGATACCTAGTAAGCTGAAGGACCCCGAGTTAGGAGAACCGCAGACGATCTAACAGGGAGTGCAGGCGGTGAGCTGGACATCTTGTGGCCGATGCAGAAAAGCAAGACAGCGGATCCGGTGACACAGAGAATCCCAGTCAAAATCGAGCGGAGAGACGTCCTGGGTCGAGCGGAGCACAGAGTATCTGGCGGATGGGTGAGAGGCCTTCCAGGCCACTGTAAAATACTAAAGCAAGCTGCAGTTTGTTCAAAACCTACAGGGCCCCAACGTGACTAGTCGAAGATACCTCATAAATAATTCACTGGCCAGTTGAATATTGTACCCGGGTACCAATACACGCATACACATACATTCCTTGGGACATAACCTGTACGGGACTCACACTCCAACCACTAAGGGGTTAAAGATACTTTTTTTTCCTTTTCCGCTGCGCGTTTCTCGCATTACGAAGCGTTGTATTTTCCTTTTCTGCTGCGCGTTTCTCGCATTACGAAGTACTGTAAAAAGATATACGTATATCTTGTTACTCATTATATGCCAGTTTATTCAGTAAACTATATAACTTATAAAATCCACAACGGTGCTGGAGTATATTTATTCCCTAGTGCGGGGAGACTGACCCGAGGTTCAAATTCAGCGGCTCCTCCGGGAGTGAGCGCTATACGTGGGGACTCGTTTCCGGGATCCAGTCTCTGGAAAAACCACATTTAAAGGGTTAAATATGGATCCAGACACTGCTGCCAAATGGTGTGAGGAGCACAGTAGTCAGTTAGAATTGTGTATAGTCATGGATATTCCTGCAGACACTTGGGCCGAAGATCAGATTCGCCAGGCCGTGGCCGCGCTGACACCAGATCATCGGGGGTTAATCCTGGACATTAAAGAGAACCCAGATACCTCTCACACGTATGTTCTTTTTGAGTGGAGAAAGGGTGTTCCAGTGTGTTTTCAGGGCGCGAGCGTGAAGCTGACCGATGAGGTGGAAGTCCAACTGATTCAGCCAAGTGCGCCACGTGGCGAATCCGCGAGTGTTCCCGCGCCCAGTCCGCTGGCCATGATCGGGCCTGAATTTATAGTGGCTATTGGAGATTTGCTGGCTAAATGTCAAAGAACAAGCCCTCCGCACACTAACTTTGGTTATCGACGGTTGAGAAATTTTACAGGAAACGTACCAACTCCGGCGGGAGAAGAAACCTTTGAAGAATGGGTGGAACAGGCGATGCAGGTTCTGGATGAGTGGGACGTCCCTGAAGCACAGAAGAAGCAAAGGATTACTGAGAGCTTAAAGGGACCTGCGTCAGAGGCTGTAAGAAACCTAAAATTGAGTAAGAAAGACTGCACTGCTTTAGATTATCTAAATGTTCTGGAGGAAGTTTTTGGGCGAACGAAAAAGGCTGCAGAGCTCGTGTATCAGTATGAACACACCTACCAGCGGAAAGGTGAGAGAATGACTGAATATATGAGGCGCCTAGATAAGATTCTGCACCAGATACTCCTCAAGAAGGGGGCCGAACCGGCCGGAGTAAATAAGATCCGAATAAAACAGATCCTGAGGGGCGCCCAACCTCTAGATCCAGTGATGCTGCAGCTGAGAAGCAGGGAAGGTAATCAAGAACTGAAATACCTGGAACTGATCCGAGCTGTCAGAGAGGAGGAGGCTCTACTGGAAGAAAAATCCTTCAGGAGAGGAGAAAGAGCTTACGCGCAACCTGTGAGGCATAACGAATGTTTGCAGCCTGAAAGTGACTCGTTGGATACCTATGGATCCGACGTGGACGAACAAGAGCATCTGATCGCTTTTAAATCCACAGAGAAGGCTGCAAAAGAATTAAACCTCTCTGCACATGGTGAGTTGCACAAAACTGTTAAGAAGGTACAAGAAGCTCAAGCTGAATTGCAACAGGCGCACGCGGAACTGTGCCGAGTATTGTTGAAGGTGACAGAGACACAGACAGAGATGCAGAAGTTCCTTACAGACATGCAGACAACCAGAGTTGCTGTGGCGTCTAGCCAGGATCCTTCAACCGAATCGCAGCGGGTGAATGCGTCTCCGTCTTCAAAAAGGAGATGTTTCAGTTGTGGAGAAATGGGCCATTTCCGCGCACAATGCAAAAGCCAAAAGCCTGAAGGAAATAGAGTAGAGGAGTTCTTGAAAGCCTTGGAAGGACTGTTATCTACCTCACCGGCGGGAAACGCCAGAGGGCACAAGTGAAGGAGCAACCTAGGTGCCCGAAGGTTGAAACCCACTCCAAAAATCAAGCCAGGACTAAGAGGGCGAGAGGACCCAAAGTCTGGCCAACTGCCAGGACTGAAAGAGTCACTCCCTTAACATCCGGACCTACGTCATGGGGAAGCAATGCACACCCAAAACCTACACAGGCCAAGAAGAAGGCCAGGGTACAACAAACTGAGTCTAAATGTCCTGTTGCCACCACCAAGTTTCCTGACCAGCTGATAGGTCCTTCCCCTATTGTGCCAATCCAAGTGGAGGGAGTCTACACTAAAGCTCTGTTGGATTCAGGCGCTCAAGTGACATTGGTCTACCGAGACTTCTATGAGAAACACTTGAAGCACATCCCTCTACAGAAATTGAAGGATCTGGAAATCTGGGGTATCGGAACTGAGAAACTCCCTTATGACGGGTATCTACAGGTGAAGTTGGAGATCGGATGCGAAGTCATCGGACAGTCCGGAGGTTGTGATGCATTGGCAATTGTGTGTCCTCGGCCTTCAGGGGCAAACAGGAGATCCATGATAGTGGGGACGAATACTGATTTGGTGCGACGTCTCCTGACACCTATTGAACTGGAAGAAGGTTCTACTAAAGGAGTACACCCAATGTTACGTCCAGTCTATCAGAGAATAGTCGAAGAACAGAAGGCACCTGCCGAAGTGGGGCGCCTATGGAGATTAGAAGGAACAGAAAAGGTTCTGCAATCAGGAGAAGTAGCGAGCTTCCGGGCTTCAGTCAAGTTGAACGGATCGCAACCAGGCCCTTATGTGGTACTGGAAACCGATTTTAATCATGGGAGTGAAGCTGGAGTAGAAGTAATCCCTGAAATAATCTCCACTAAAGCTTTGAAAAGAACACGAGGAAGAGTCTCAGTCAGCGTGTGCAATGTGTCTGATTCTCCAGTAGTCCTTAAAGCACGAATGCCTATCGGGCAAGTAGCGTCCGCTACGCCCCTCTCTCCTACCGATTTAGAAGGGGGAGTGGATAAAGAGATTCCAGATGAAAGGTTCTACCCCAAGGACGCTCCCATTTCACCTGAATGGAAGAAACGTCTTCAGTCCCGAGTTCTAAAGTGGAGAGACTTGTTCTCGAAAGATGAGTTCGACGTAGGCCTAGCTAAAAGTACTGAGCACCGCATTCGATTACAAGAGGACAAGCCGTTTCGTGAAAGGTCAAGACGAGTTCCGCTGGGAGACTTGGATGATCTACGAGAACAGCTGAATGAACTGCAAAGAACCAAGGTGATCCAAGAGTCCAGGAGCCCATATGCATCTCCAATAGTAATGGTCCGGAAGAAGAATGGTTCTGTCCGCCTATGCATAGACTATCGCACGCTGAATCGGAGAACCATCCCAGATCAATATGCTACTCCTCGGATAGAAGATGCCCTACAGTGTTTGTCTGGAGCAAAATGGTTTAGTGTACTAGACCTGCGAAGTGGGTATCACCAGATACCGATGCATCCTGAAGACAAAGAGAAGACTGCGTTCATCTGCCCATTGGGGTTCTTCGAATTCAACAGAATGCCTCAAGGCCTTACGGGGGCTCCAGCCACGTTCCAACGGTTAATGGAGAAGACAGTCGGGGACATGAATCTGATCGAAGTATTAGTGTACCTGGATGACATAATTGTGTTCGGGAAGACTCTGGAAGAACATGAACAACGTTTGGAGAAGGTCTTGAAGAGGCTCCATGAAGAGGAATTGAAACGATCTCTGGAGAAATGTCAATTCTGATTACCGTCTGTTACGTATCTGGGACATGTGGTCTCAGCAGAAGGCGTTTCGACAGATCCTTGGAAGTTGGAGGCCGTAGCTTCTTGGCCTAGACCCCGAAACGTTACTGAACTTAGATCTTTCTTGGGGTTCTGCTCTTATTATCGAAGATTTGTAGGAGGATTCGCAAACATAGCTCAACCACTGAACAAGCTCCTACAGAAGGAAAGCACAGACGAAGGCCACAAGGTCTCTGACCGAAATCCGTCAGCTCCAGGGCCAAGGAAAGCTCGAGAGTCCATCCAGGGAGAATGGACCAGTCAATGTGAAGGTGCTTTTACGAAGCTGAAAGAGAGTTTAACTCGAGCTCCTGTCTTGGCCTATGCGGGCCCTCACAAGCCGTACGAGCTACATGTGGATGCCAGCAGAGAAGGTCTAGGAGGAGTCCTGTATCAAGAGTATGGTGGATTGCTGAGGCCTGTAGCGTATGTGAGCCGGAGCCTTACGCCTTCAGAAAGGAACTATCCTACCCACAAGTTGGAGTTCCTAGCCTTAAAGTGGGCAGTGGTAGACAAGCTAAAGGACTATCTGTATGGGGCCGAGTTTGTGATAAAGACGGATAACAATCCTCTTACCTACGTCCTTACTACTGCAAAACTGGATGCAACGGGACATCGGTGGTTGGCCGCTCTGTCAGGGTTTCGGTTCAGCCTGAAGTATCGCCCTGGGGTGAATAATCGAGATGCTGATGCTTTGTCGAGAAGACCCTACACTACAGACTGGACTCAGTTAACTCCAGACGGGGTACAAGCTTTGTGTCAAGGAGCAGAGCGCCGGGTCAAGGGAGGGATTGAAGCGGAGGCCATAGGAGTCATGGCTGCGGCTCTTCCGGAGTTCTACTGCAACCCTACGCAGTTGAGGGATGAAAGTCTGCCTACCTTTTCAAAACAGGACCTGAAAGCTGATCAGGCTAGAGACCCTTTAATTGCGTTAACCATAAAGGCCCTAACTGCGAACCAACGAGAAATTCTGCTGACCAATTCCCCAGATGGAGCCAGATTGGTCTACAAAGAGTGGGAACGGTTGAAGATGTTGGATGGGGTGGTCTACCGAAGGGGCCCCTCAACCAATGCTGAAGAGACCCAACAGTTGTTCCTTCCCACTAAACATAGGGAGAGTGTACTGCGATCGCTACATGATGAGCATGGACATTTGGGCACAGAAAGGACTTTTAAGCTGGTGCGGGACAGGTTCTATTGGCTTCTCATGAGAGCTGAAGTGGAAACTTACTGCCATTCATGTCTGAGGTGTATTCAAAGGAAGACCCTACCGACCCGAACCGCTCCAATGAGCCATCTGCAAAGTCAAGGACCCATGGATTTGGTGTGCATTGACTTCCTGTGCTTAGAGCCGGATGCTAGTGGGCAGGGAAATATTCTAATAGTGACTGATCACTTCACACGTTACGCCCAAGCTTTTTCTACAAAAGACCAACGCGCTCCGACAGTGGCAAAGGTTCTGATGGAAAAGTTCTTTGTTCACTACGGCCTACCAAGGAGAATACACTCTGATCAGGGAAGAGACTTTGAAAGCCGGCTTGTTGGGCAATTACTGGAACTGCTGGGAATCCAAAAGACACGAACTACACCATATCACCCTCAAGGTGATGCTCAGCCCGAAAGGTTCAATCGCACACTACTAAATATGCTGGGGACACTGTCAAACACAGAGAAGCAGAGCTGGAGTCGTCACATAGCTACGCTAGTACATGCATATAACAGTACGGAGAGTGACGCCATGTAACGTTCAACCAGGCAGGTGGGTGAGGTTGCGAGCCCAGAGGTGCAGTGACACAAGGAGGCAATGGATTGCAATAATAAAGGGGTTTATTTGGAAAGTATCTCAGAACATGAATGGATAACACAGGAAAAGGGATGCAGATAGACAGATGGACGGACCACACTGGGACGGTTCTTAAAGCAGGATAAACTGAATGTAAAAGGAAAAGTCCAGTATGCAGGGAGTCTATGATACTCAGGTAAGTCCTTTAGACAAATGCAGGGGTTCACCTGGATGAAGCCAGAGGGGTTCTCTGCGATGAAGCCAGAGGGGTTCTCTGCGATGAAGCCAGAGGGGTTCTCTGCGATGAAGCCAGAGGGGTTCTCTGCGATGAAGCCAGAGGGGTTCTCTGCGATGAAGCCAGAGGGGTTCTCTGCGATGAAGCCAGAGGGGTTCTCTGCGATGAAGCCAGAGGGGTTCTCTTGGACGAAGTCAGAGGGGTGCACTTGGACAAAGCCAGAGAGGATCACTTAGATGAAGCCAGACAGGTCCAGGGGTATGGAAGGCGGTTGTCTGGTAGGCAAGCAAGCCGTCAGATCATCTGGTAGTTCCGGGACACAGGCTTGTCAGCGTAATAGGCTCCTGGCTGCACGAGTTTCCTTGGGAGTGAAGTTTGATGCTGAAGCAACTAGGTAAGGGTGTGGTTGAGTAATATAGAGGCAGCCAGTTGAATAATGAGGTGCACCTGATACTTAGTGCAGAGCTCGATAAGGCAACAGTTTATTCTGTGGCAGCAACTGAAGGGTGCTGCCCTGCAGTATAATGAATACGATAGCGTGTTTTGTCATCTGCGGCGCCGCCGACGAGGAGCGTGACACGCCACTGGATACTCACCGTACCGTCTTATGTTCGGAAGAGAAGCTCGACTGCCGGTTGATTTGGCGTTTGGGCTATCTCTGGACCAGACGTCGGTAGCTTCCCATACAAATTACGTGGATAGACTTCGAAAGAATCTGGCCTCTGCGTTTGAACAGGCCCGTTTGACCTCAGGAAACAGGGAACAAAGGAATAAACGGAACTATGACTTGAAAGTTCGGATACAGGATCTACAACCCGGTGATAGGGTTTTGTTGAAGAACTTGGGTGCTGCTGCAAGGCACAAGTTAGCAGATAGATGGAGTTCTCAGGTCTACATTGTCTGCAAGCAACTGCCGGGTCTGCCGGTGTATCAAATCCGGCCGGATGGAAAGGCTGGGCCTCTTAAGAACTGGCACCGAAATCATTTATTACCTTTGAGAGAGGCTGTGAGGATACCAGTTGGGGACGAACTTTCTCTGCCGAATCCGCCTGCTCCATGTTTGGCTCCCGTTACTCGGTCCCAGCAGACCCGGGCTATCAAAGAGAGCGAAAGGGACAGTGAGGAAGAAAGTTTTTGTCTGGACTGGATGCGCTCACCAGAGCCTGAAGAGGTTATCTCAGTTCCTGAACGGTGGGAAAGTAATTTGAGGCCTGAGGCTCCTGAATTTCAGTTAGAAGTCCCCGAGACTATTGAAATCACTGTAGTTCCTGAAGCCGAATCTTATGACTACAGTTCTATGCCTTCACTGCAAGGATCATACTCCGAAGAGAAGTCTGCTCCAGTGGTAGAAAGAAGAACTGAGCCCGCACCTATAGCACTTCCACCTGAAGAGGAACTGATTGAACCAGAACCAAAATGCTCTGTTCGACCGCCCCAGAGACTCACCTACGACTCACCAGGACATAGCACTGAAGAGGCCATCACCACAGTGCGAAGGTTGCCCGAAGTGTCTGCTATGTTAGCTGAGGTAGTCCAAAGCATGAGTCAACTTGAGGAAGTGTATCTAACCCATTGTATGCTTGCTGCTGAGCCTGTATATGTTGCCTAATATATGTGGAAAATGTAATGCAACTGTTGTACCTCCTTGGAGAGACCCAAGAGTTCTAGGAGGGGGAGAGTGTAGCGCTGGTTTTAAATTCCCTGCCGTTGTAGTACTTGTTTTTGGCCACCAGGGGGAGACAAGCGCGATGCAATACACTGAACATTGGGACTACATTTTCCAGCATGCTTTGCGGGCGGGAACAGGAAGTGGGTGGGAGAGAGACACTGACATCCGCAGCCTTGTGGAAAGTGCCGTCAGAGCGCGCAGAGGAGTGAAAGGAGCAAGACGCAAAAGAGCAGAGTGTGGTTACGACCAGGCCAGAGCGCCAGTGTGGCCTAGCAGAGCTGGAGATCGGGTTTCCCTCATTATTAACCGAAGACCCAGTAATCCACCGCTAGTAATCTCACGCTGATACCTAGTAAGCTGAAGGACCCCGAGTTAGGAGAACCGCAGACGATCTAACAGGGAGTGCAGGCGGTGAGCTGGACATCTTGTGGCCGATGCAGAAAAGCAAGACAGCGGATCCGGTGACACAGAGAATCCCAGTCAAAATCGAGCGGAGAGACGTCCTGGGTCGAGCGGAGTACAGAGTATCTGGCGGATGGGTGAGAGGCCTTCCAGGCCACTGTAAAATACTAAAGCACGCTGCAGTTTGTTCAAAACCTACAGGGCCCCAACGTGACTAGTCGAAGATACCTCATAAATAATTCACTGGCCAGTTGAATATTGTACCCGGGTACCAATACACGCATACACATACATTCCTTGGGACATAACCTGTACGGGACTCACACTCCAACCACTAAGGGGTTAAAGATACTTTTTTTTCCTTTTCTGCTGCGCGTTTCTCGCATTACGAAGCGCTGTATTTTCCTTTTCCGCTGCGCGTTTCTCGCATTACGAAGTACTGTAAAAAGATATACGTATACCGTGTTACTCATTATATGCCAGTTTATTCAGTAAACTATATAATTTATAAAATCTACGACGGTGCTGGAGTATATTTATTCCCTAGTGCGGGGAAACTGACCCGAGGTTCAAATTCAGCGGCTCCTCCGGGAGTGAGCGCTACAAGTGTTTCTATACATCCTAGAAATCCGCCACTTCATGGGCAGGTTATGGGGACCTCCTAGGCACGATATTTGAAGGAATTATTCGTTTTTATTTTTAACCCTTATTTCATGGAAAACTCACTGTCCCTTTAAAAAGTTTTTTTTAAAAACTTTTTGTCCTTGTTTCCTGTCCCCCAGGGCACTACTCGGACCCCCATACACCTTTTATGGCATATATCTAGCATATATGCCCTCTTGGAGGGCACTCTAAAAACCGAATTTTCAGCCCCATAGACTTGTATTGAGTTCGGATTCGAACATTTGGAAAGTTCGGATTCGAACATTTGGAAAGTTCGGGTTCGAATACGAACCGAACTCGGGGGTGTTCGGCTCATCCCTAATCCTGAGCTCTATATATGAGTATACGGGGAATTAGCAGATCCTGAGCTCTATATATGAGTATACGGGGAATTAGCGGATCCTGAGCTCTATATATGAGTATACGGGGAATTAGAGGATCCTGAGCTCTATATATGAGTATACGGGGAATTAGCGGATCCTGAGCTCTATATGAGTATACGGGGAATTAGCGGATCCTGAGCTCTATATATGAGTATACGGGGAATTAGAGGATCCTGAACTCTATATATGAGTATACGGGGAATTAGTGGATCCTGAGCTCTATATATGAGTATACGGGGAATTAGAGGATCCTGAGCTCTATATATGAGTATACGGGGAATTATCGGATCCTGAGCTCTATATATGAGTATACGGGGAATTAGTGGATCCTGAGCTCTATATATGAGTATACGGGGAATTAGAGGATCCTGAGCTCTATATATGAGTATACGGGGAATTAGAGGATCCTGAGCTCTATATATGAGTATACGGGGAATTAGAGGATCCTGAGCTCTATATATGAGTATACGGGGAATTAGAGGATCCTGAGCTCTATATATGAGTATACGGGGAATTAGAGGATCCTGAGCTCTATATATGAGTATACGGCGAATTAGAGGATCCTGAGCTCTATATATGAGTATACGGGGAATTAGAGGATCCTGAGCTCTATATATGAGTATACGGGGAATTAGAGGATCCTGAGCTCTATATATGAGTATACGGGGAATTAGAGGATCCTGAGCTCTATATATGAGTATACGGGGAATTAGCGG